>JARYGA010024744.1:0-61164 GCA_030545235.1 Helianthus tuberosus
TGTGTTGATCTCGCTTGAAAACGACGTTCCGCTTGAATTATTTTTCATGTGAAAAGTGCATCGAGGTGTGAAACATTAAATGGAGTTGGTCAGTGATGTGTTCAAAATGTAACATATAAATTTCATCAAATGAGGCATAAAACTAACCCTTTTTTAGTACTAATGTTGGAAAAAGTGTGCTTTTGTCTTCCTTTTGTATTTTCAGGATTAAATGAGCTCAAATTAACAAAAGAAGCAAAAAGACACCAAAATCTAACATAAATACAAGAAAAGGAACAAGACGTGGCATGCTCGACCCCACAACAACATCTTCCCAAGCAAAACAAGAGATCAGAAGCCTGAACACGCCCCGTGCTCAGCCAGCACGGGGGCGTGCCCAAGTGTCAGCAGAAAAGACAAAGTGGTAGAAGCTTCTATTGCCCACCACGGGGCCGTGCTCAGCGGACACGGGGCCGTGGTCTACTATAAGATTCGCATAATCCAGGCAAATATTCATAGTACAAAGATTCTTCTGCACACGGGGTCGTGCTCAGCGGACACGGGGGCGTGGTCAACTATTAAGACAAAGCTGCATTTAATGAAGAAAGGGAGGATGTGGACACGGGGCCGTGCCCACTGGACACGGGGCCGTGCCCGAGCTTCTGTTCAGCCTATAAATAGAAGTGTTTGGCTCAAGCTCAAACCATCCCTTGGCACACCACCTCTCTCACACTTCACCCACCACCCACCATCACCATAACACCATCATCCACCACCCACCACCCACCACCACCATAACACCATCATCCACCACCATCATCCATTGTCCATCATAGAGTGTGTGAGTCGTCTCGGGATCCAAGATTGATCGTAAGAGTTCTTGACAATCAAGGCCATGTTTGCCTAAGTCTCTTACATCACTTGGTGAAGACAAAGTGTCTAGTGTAATACTTTTTATTTCTAATCTTTTGCACTTTTTATTTGGTTTTGTATTAATGACTTTAATAACTAGTTGCTTATGTTGAAGGTGATCTTTCCTTATCGTTTGTCCGTGGTGTCTTGGCATTATTTTACTGTCTATATAAAATAAAAGATTTTCACCATTCATATCTCCACGGTCTCTATGGAGGTATGTTGGCTACCTGGTCGGGGGTTAAGGGAACGGTTTGGTAAAGGTCTTGCCATTGTTCAGCGTTTAGAGGTCCTGCAATGGACCTGGGTCAAATTTAGTAGGACCTCCTTCAATACTTAACGGTATTGGATGGCGGGGGTCCAAACTCTTTGATCCCCTCATAAGTTAACTACTATTAATACTATAACCCGGCTATTTAGGACTCTATCCCTGCTGACTCAGACTACTTAGTCGAGGGTAACGTCACCTCCAAAAGAGGGGCCTACCATAATTTGCATTAATAACTTAATTAATTATCTTCCAATAATCCACCCTTTTAGGATTGTATCCTTGCTGACTCAAACTACTGGGGTGAGGGTAACGTCACCTTCAAAAGAGGGGCCTACTACAATAACTAAGATAATCTCTTAATTATGTGCAAAAGTGCGGAAATAATCAAAGGTTACACTAGATACGAGTCGGAACCAAGTGATTCATCTTGTCTATCTGTTTTTTCTTTTATTTTATTTTCAGCATTTTAGTTAGTTTTTATTTTTCTTAGTTAAAAACATTTTTCTAAACTTTTTATTTTGATTAGACATTGAGGATAAACCGGTACTAAAAGCTCTTGTGTCCTTGGACGACCTCGGTATCTTGCCAACACTATACTACGCTCACGATGGGTGCACTTGCCCATATGTGTGTTTAGTGTTAGTAAAATATCGTGTTTTATAAATTTAAAACTTGGCTAAAAATAAGTGTTAAAGGGGCTTAAAATATACACCTAATATATATAACACTTTACACGCATCAAGTTTTTGGCGCCGTTGCCGGGGACACAAGGATATTAAGAAAGTTAGGAATCAACGGCCTAATCGTTTTTCTTATTTTTCATTTTTTTAGGATTTTTCTTAATTTTTCAGCTTCTGCAGAACTCGGCACGGGCCGTGCCCGCTGAACACGCCTCGTGCCCAATCATTGGAATTGGCAATCCTGTTTTAAGTCAGACAGTAAGCTGAACACGGGGCCGTGCCCACTCAACACGCCCCCATGCCCAAGTTTCAGTTACTGAAAACAGAACCGTAAGATCCCGACGGTTGGTAATTTCTGACACAAACATGAGTGATACTGATACTTTTTACTTTCGGCACTCTTATGGTACTATGTGGTGTCAATTATGTGGTGGTAACCATAAAGAATTAGAATGTTTTTTTCTAAATTATAAACCCCACTATATAGACCCATCATTTCCTAGTATCCTTAAGAGGGGCGAAAGTAAAAATAATCCCTATCGCTCCCTCGAATGCGCCCAACCGGATATTCTAGGAGAAATGCTTCTCGATGAATTGTTTCAACTAGAAGATCTAATTTTTAATTGGTTAGAAGAACTTTGGGGAGACCTCAAAAATCTTCTCCAAGACGATAACCAAGAAGAAAGGTTGGAAACGCATTCAAACAACTTCATTGTTTCCAATGATACTTCTAACTCTAGTGAGGACTTGAGCGATAGTCGTCCCTGTGTCGATTGTGCCGTGAAGGACTCCCCATCGACTTCGTTCGATGCATACATAGACCTGAGCGATTCGACATACACCTTCTTTAACGAGAGCCCGGAAAAGGGTTGGACTTGTCCACCTACATATAGCATAGGAATCACCCTCACTGACAACCTCTTGCGTTCTCGTCTTAATCTAGATCAATTAAGGTATCTTAGGCACTTTGGGGTTGTTCCATCCAGTAAGGAACCACCCGATCCGGGAAAATTCCTTGAAATTTGAAGAAATCCTTAAGACGGCTTCTAGACATGGGGCCGTGTCCGGGTCAGCACGCCCCCGTGTCCACCCAAAAGATTCCCTTCTGATTTTGTCAGAATGCGGACAAAAATGTGTCAGGATTCCATCTGCACACGGGGCCGTGTCCAGCCGACACGGGGCCGTGCGCAACGTACTGTCGTTTTCTATAAATGCAGCCAAGAATCCTGCACATTTGAACCATTCCAGGGACAGAGATTTGAGGAATATTCTCACATACCATCCTAGGTATTTTCTAAAAGAAGTTTCTCAACTATCTTCTTGTCCTTTCCTCTTTTATCCACTTTTATCTTCTTCAATTTTCTTCATACTTCCATTAAAGCTTGAACCTTCTATAGTTTCAAGCCTTATTGAGATGTTTGTTAGATTTTTGTTCATGGAATCTTGATAAAAATAAATTTTATAACAATGTTTTAAGTTGTTTAAGTTCAAAAATGCTTCAAAAATCATAAAAACAATTTGAAACCCCAAGATTCCTTGTCCATAAATCCTGCAGATATCTGAACACGGGGCCATGTTCAATGAACACGGGGCCGTGTCCGAAGTACTGGACCCATAGAATTGAACTCTTTTCGGCATGTTTTCTCAGAATGGCAAGCAGAACAAGCGGAAACTCTTCGTCGCATTCCAGGAACAACCGGCAGGGGAGAAGATCATCTACGGTTGAGGATTCTCTTGTAAACTATGTTTACGCCTTAAGAGAAGCCCTTGATGAAGTAACAAGTGTGGAAGAGGCTTTGGTTGACCGCATTAATCATTTGACGGTGGGACTAGAAGGATGTCTCCGGGAGGTCAACCTTTTGCACCAAAGGTTGAACATTCTCGCCTCTCCTCCTTTGGTACCGATTATCACCCAAAGGGCATGGAATGTGGGGCCGAAAGTCATCATTCAGGCCGAATGGTACGCCCTACATCCGGAACCTCCTCGAGACATACTACAAGGGGTTCCGGTTGGTGTCGCTCCCCCTCCTCAAGATGTCGAGGAACATGAAGCCGCCTCCCTTCTCCCGAGGGAGATAGAAGAATGGCTCTAGCAACATCTAAGGAACACCGTTCGGCTTGGAGCTCTACAAGGCTTTTAAACCGGAAATCTATTTCCGGAATTTTGGTTCCTATTGTAGAAGTAGAACTCCTTAGGAAGATTTTACGGATCACTTGACCTATTTAATATTAGGACTTTTAACTTTTATTTTCTACTTTATTTTTCATTTTTAGGACTATTATGTAATTCTCTCTATGATTAATGAATGATGGTTTTAGTTAAATTGGTGTTTTGGATGGTGTTGAAATGAATAAAACACACTTGAGATGGCAAAGGATGCAAGGGAAACTTGAACCAGTACTCTATGCAGGAAAACAGAACCGTCCGACAAAATTTCTTCGTTTACAGTAAGTTCGGCACGGGCCGTGTCCACCCAACACTGCCCCGTGCTGCACAGTCTGCAGAAAAAGACCCAGTTCAGGTAACTGGACACGGGCCGTGTTCACCCAACACGCCCCCGTGTCCAGACTTCTGTTTCTCTTGTTTTAATTTTGTTACTGGCACTTGAACACGGGGCCGTGCCAGGACAACACGGGGCCGCGTTCAGCGCCCAGTAACACAAAATTTTTGCTTTTTACACCTTTTTACACATTTAATCAACCTAAAAACTTATTTTTGGGACACATTGAGGACAATGTGTAATTTAAGTGTGGGGGGGGGGGGATGCTAAAACCTTGAATCTCGCAAGTCCTAAATACAAGTCTTACACAAAACTCTATTGGAATTGCTAATCACCCAATTTTCAATTTTTTTTTACTTGTCTAGGTTTAACTCGGGAAATTCAAGTTCTAAAAAGGTTATATTTTTACAAATTTACAACCGATAGCGTCGTGATAAAAAGAACCAACATAAGAAAATTACGAAAAGGCATGACAAGCTTAGTTAAAATTTGATTATATATACTTGATCACATAAAAACCCATTCCCACAAAAGTGAGTTTTGAGCCTTTATTGAGCAAACACTTACATATCATTTTACTAAATGCTCATTTTCGTTTCTTGTGTGAATAGCCGCTTGATTCTTACGACTCTAGAACTTGCCATGACGATACGTTCCCAATCCTTACCAACTTAAACCCGAGTAAGTAAATGATGGAGGCATTAGGACTAACCCTTTTTATTTCTACACCATTATTTTTCTTTTTTTTACCACTTACCCAAAATCCCCCTAGTTAGCCCCTTTGAGCCTAAACCTTTTCATTTCATAACCCAAACCAAACACCCTTTTTACCCACCAAAACATTTTTCATTTTTAACCCTTTATTTTAGTAACAAGTTCGGTTCTTCATATGACTTTTCAAAAAAAAAAAAATTGTGTTGATGAAGCAAAAGAAAATAAACAAACAAGTTCATCAAAAATAACTTTGTTTGAATAAATAGCTTCATCAAAAGAAAAGTTACAAAAATAGAAAGGCATACGAAAACCGACACTTGTTACGCTTTTCGCCCTTTTTCTACTAACCACTAACCACCTACCTTTAACCCAAGCCTAACCCTTAACCCACAAAGTCCTCTTGATATTTACAAAGGTATATAAGTTAAAAAGGAGGAGGATTGATGGCTTGGCAAGCCTATGGTAGGAGTAAGTTCCATGCCGCTCTCGAGTGATCCACAAAAATACATTTTCGGCCGAGTGTTGAGTGATCCCCGTGAGGTATGTGAACTTGTATATAAATAGAATTTTACAAAGGCATGTTATGCCCTAATAAGTTATTTATCTTATGAAAAGTTTTAAATAAATCATGACGAATAGGATTGTAAATAAATAAAAATAAAACTAAATAAAGAATCTTGAAAATCCCGACACTCTATGACAAGCCCAAAACCTTATTTTCTACCCATTCCATTTGGGAGTGTAAATAGCCACATATTAAAGAGTTTTGCTTGAGGACAAGCAAAGATTCAAGTGTGGGGGTATTTGATGTGTTCAAAATGTAACATATAAATTTCATCAAATGAGGCATAAAACTAACCCTTTTTAGTACTAATGTTGGAAAAAGTGTGCTTTTGTCTTCCTTTTGTATTTTCAGGATTAAATGAACTCAAATTAACAAAAGAAGCAAAAAGACACCAAAATCTAACATAAATACAAGAAAAGAAACAAGACGTGGCATGCCCGACCCCACAACAGCATCTTCCCAAGCAAAACAAGAGATCAGAAGCCTGAACACGCCCCGTGCTCAGCCAGCACGGGGGCGTGCCCAAGTGTCAGCAGAAAAGAAAAAGTGGTAGAAGCTTCTATTGCCCACCACGGGGCCGTGCTCAGCGGACACGGGGCCGTGCTCAGCGGGGTCGACTCGCACAATCCAGGCAAATCTTCATAGTACAAATATTCTTCTGCACACGGGGTCGTGCTCAGCGGACACGGGGGCGTGGTCAACTAATAAGACAAAGCTACATTTAATGAAGAAAGAGAGGATGTGGACACGGGGCCGTGCCCACTGGACACGGGGCCGTGCCCGAGCTTCTTTTCAGCATATAAATAGAAGTGCTTGGCTCAAGCTCAAACCATCCCTTGGCACACCACCTCTCTCACACTTCACACTTCACCCACCACCCACCACCCACCACCACCATAACACCATCATCCACCACCATCATCCATTGTCCATCATAGAGTGTGTGAGTCATCTCGGGATCCAAGATTGATTGTAAGAGTTCTTGACAATCAAGGCCATGTTTGCCTAAGTCTCTTACATCACTTGGTGAAGACAAAGTGTCTAGTGTAATACTTTTTATTTCTAATCTTTTGCACTTTTTATTTGGTTTTGTATTAATGACTTTAATAACTAGTTGCTTATGTTGAAGGTGATCTTTCCTTATCGTTTGTCCGTGGTGTCTTGGCATTATTTTACTGTCTATATAAAATAAAAGATTTTCACCATTCATATCTCCACGGTCTATATGGAGGTATGTTGGCTACCTGGTCGGGGGTTAAGGGAACGGTTTGGTAAAGGTCTTGCCATTGTTCAGCGTTTAGAGGTCCTGCAATGGACCTGGGTCAAATTTAGTAGGACCTCCTTCAATACTTAACGGTATTGGATGGCGGGGGTCCAAACTCTTTGATCCCCTCATAAGTTAACTACTATTAATACTATAACCCGGCTATTTAGGACTCTATCCCTGCTGACTCAGACTACTTAGTCGAGGGTAACGTCACCTTCAAAAGAGGGGCCTACCATAATTTGCATTAATAACTTAATTAATTATCTTCCAATAATCCACCCTTTTAGGATTGTATCCTTGCTGACTCAAACTACTGGGGTGAGGGTAACGTCACCTTCAAAAGAGGGGCCTACTACAATAACTAAGATAATCTCTTAATTATGTGCAAAAGTGCGGAAATAATCAAAGGTTACACTAGATACGAGTCGGAACCAAGTGATTCATCTTGTCTATCTGTTTTTTCTTTTATTTTATTTTCAGCATTTTAGTTAGTTTTTATTTTTCTTAGTTAAAAACATTTTTCTAAACTTTTTATTTTGATTAGACGTTGAGGATAAACCGGTACTAAAAGCTCTTGTGTCCTTGGACGACCTCGGTATCTTGCCAACACTATACTACGCTCACGATGGGTGCACTTGCCCATATGTGTGTTTAGTGTTAGTAAAATATCGTGTTTTATAAATTTAAAACTTGGCTAAAAATAAGTGTTAAAGGGGCTTAAAATATACACCTAATATATATAACACTTCACACGCATCAGTCAGTTTGCATGTGATCTGCATTGTGTCAGTCCACTAAATCAAACGGCCCAATCACAGTTTGATTGTCTTAAAGTGTCTCGGTCCAATTCAAAGTTTGCATGTGATATTGGTTTGTCATCAGCCCAAGTGAACACATTTTATCATCATTAAAGTTGTCGGCCATCAATTTGTGTGAAACAGTTTGTATGTTTTGAAAAAGAAATTGTTTGCTACTTTTAATTGAGGTCCAATCAGAGTAAATCAGTATTCGGCCCAAGTTTCAACATCATATAGACCAGGCGGCCCAATCAGATTTCATGCACACTTAAAATTGTCGGTTTAGTGGATTTATCGGCCCAATCAGTTTTAAGTGTATCAGATTGTTTGTATCAACCCATCAAAGTGTTCAAGTGTATTGGCTCAATTAATTGCTTTGTTTGATTGAATTGATAATATTGATCAAGCCCATTCATTCAGTGATCTCACTTCAACAACATTGAAACAAGTCTGCAAATCTTTGACACGAGTCTTAGATTGATTTCATCAACACACTTTTATGTATTCAGTCCGTTTAAACTGTAACACCTCAAAAATTCACGTCCTATAATGTATTGACACGTGTCATAAGCTTGAACGTGTGAAAGAATACTCTAGAGGGACTAAAGTTGACAAACATGGAAAGTATGTGAATATAAGGGTTTAAAATGTCAACAATGGATAAATATACTTTACAATAACCCTACATGATGCTTATACCCTTAAACGAATAAATCATGGATCATACGAAGCTAATTGTGAAAGAAAGTGAGAGATTACAAACTACAGGGGTTAAATTTGTCAACATGTTTAAGTTATACCTCTGAGTGACCTTTTAGCAAACCCAAAGCTTTGTAACGATTAATTATGCTCACTAGAATACATGATAAAAATTTCACCAAGTTTCGTTATCGTATGAGAAAGTTATGATAAAATTCGTATATGAGGAGTTAAAAGCGTCAACGATGAAGTTTACGACTTTTCGGTTGATAACAAAGTTAACCAAGGACTTAACAAGATGGGTATAAGTCTTGAAGCCCTTATAAGTCAATTTGGAGGGCTCTTAATGCAAGAAATAATGTTGAAACAAACTTTATATGGACCAAGGACCAAAACACACAAAATCTGAAAATTGATTTGGATCAGAAGGGGCATCGCGCGACGCGAGGGACCCTAGGGGGGTCTACGCGTGGCGCGAGGGGCCCTCTGATCCGAAAACTTTGGGCTAAGGTCTGCCTTTTCCATTGTAACTGACTTAAGAAGATATTTTCCATTCCATGGGCGACCCCTACATGCTTTTAGACCTTAGGGGCACTTGTAAATGATCTGGGAACAATGCTAGACTTGTGTGGCATGATCATGAGCAATCAAATTCAATATATAAAGTCCCATTGGTTGCAACTTTGATCATTCACCCACAACTCATTTTCTGATCATCTCTGGAGCTCAAGGGCCTTCTCTATGCATCTCTGGTCGTGCATAGGACATTGGTAAGCACCATTGACCTTCCTTAATCGAGTTTTGCTTAGTTATTAGCTTAAAAGTCAAACCGTCGTAATTAACGTTTGACTTAGCGAATAATCATTAATGGTCCAGTGATTAGTCGAATTGAAAGTAGTTATAAGTTGGTAATTATGTGGGCAATAAACCCTTAAAGGGAACCCCCTGATTCCCACTCTAACTAGGACTTATGTCGGGTCAAAGTTGTTTATAAAAAGTCAACAGAAACTTAATTTGCGGATTAACATGTAATTAACAATGTAGAAGGCATGTAACCTATTTTATCACTAATATAACTCAGTAATAAGTGTAAGTACATGTCTAAGCATGTTTGATCCGACAATTTTCTGTTTAGACCCGGTTCGGAACCGAAAGTCGCAAAACTTTGACTTTTGCTTTGACTTCAGTTCTGACCCGATTTAGTATGTTTTGGAAATGCCTTAGAGCTTCCTTAGGACCAGGCCTCATGATAGTATAACCCTCTGTGGTTGGTTCGTTGATTGTCCGATTCGTTTACATATTTCCGTTAATTGCCTAATGTTGACCATAATGCCCTTTTGACCATAAAACGAGAATTTAAGTAATGTGAAAGGACAATAATCTTTATTACTAATTTATAAACATGTCCCTAAATTTTCACATCAGTTGGAGGTGTAGATTAGGAGTTATGCTCAATGACGTAATTAGAACGTTTTTAGTAATTAAACGGCGTCATTAGCATAAAGCCAATCTAAACCCAATTTTTGACACCAAATCTTTTACCCACTGATGTAATATAATATTTTGGGATTTTTAAAGATTTTTTAATTATTTTTAACCTGCTCATAACCTAAGGTTATGGCGTTGGTTCGGTAAATACCGATTATACCCTTTTCGTTCATAAAATGAGTTCTACATAATATTTTGACACCAATCCAATTGCTACTAATTTTATATAATAAATGAAGTATTTTGAACTTTATAACCTGAACAGAAAACTCAGATTTCCTATATAACCCAGAAATCGTTTAAAATGGCTTTTTAAGCGTATTAAACCATTTTGTCACATAAGGCTTATTACCAACTGAGATAACCTATTAAATTAAGTTGTTTTACTGATTATTATAGAACCGAATCTCATAATTTTAAATAATCTCTTTTATAATCCTTAAAATGACCAAAATACCCCTACAGGGCTTATATCTAGATTAAACTCGTTTTGGGCATAATGGAAGGTATCCTACTGATATCACAACATATTTAAAGCATATTGACTTAGGAAACCTGTAAATGACTCTCATGGTTACCCGTAACGCCTCTTGCGCGTTCGTTTCGGTTTATGTACCTAGTTTGCATAAATTAGCCGAAACGGGTCAAACCTTATCATTTTTTATCTCAAAATCCAGAATGTGATTAGTTTACCCATATTATACAAGTCTTCAAACTTGTCGGGTCTAAACCACATTCTATTCCGGTCTTCGCTTAATCACGCGTTCGAACCGTATCTTTTTTTTAAACTAACCGGTCTAAGTTTAGGCTTAACTAAAGACCCGTTACGATTCTAATAGGTTATTATAAACCTTCGTTCCAGAATAGGAGACCCGGTAAAAGCTACACGCACTTGCTAAATTGTGATTGATACTTGAAAAGGTAAATACTTTTAACTTATTTTCCCTATACGGGCTTGGGGTATGGTATATAAAATACCGCTTGGTCGGGCATTGAATCTTTAATCAAATAGAGGTTAAATCATTGATATGCTCCGTTTCGAAATGTTTTGTTTGCTTAAAGCCTTTGGGGGGTTAATGACCATGTCCCGGATATCCTTGGCATCATCTTACGAGATGGCCACGACCTAAGCACGGGGTGTAGGCGTACACCCGTCAGTGCCAAAATACATAATGTGGTGTGTCTATTGATCTTTAACCCGGTCTACGGATCGGGCTACTGAACGCATAAGGAACATGTAATTCTTTTACAAGATTATATATAAATAATTATCCCAAGTTATAAAAAGTTTGTGCCACGTGCATTCAAATAAATTTTTAATCATTTTTAAAATGAGTCAGTTGATTGTATTTACCAATGTAAACTGACGTATTTTCCCAAAAAGGTTAAGTGCAGGTACTAAGCGAACTAGGCTGGCTTTCTCCTAGCGTCCACAATAAGTCTCGCAAGCTTGGATGTCAAAACTGTTGAACAATGTCTCCTATTTATTTTTGATCCACCTGTGGACTATTTTCAACTGTTTGTGATACTTGATATTACAATTATATTCGGTTGAAATATATCTATCCTTTGCTTCCGTTGTGCATTTAAATATTGTGTTGTTTGACTGTAATGTTACCAACCACGTCACGATACTCCCCACCGGTAATACGTGGAAATATCGGGGTGTGACAGGTTGGTATCAGAGCCAACATTGAGTGAATTAAACACTATTCTTTTTGTGTTTAATCTCAATGACACAATTGCACATTCCTAGATTTTCGAGTCTAGACAAAGAACTTAGGAATAATCCAAATTGTTTTAATTTTTACTTTGTCCTTTATATTTCTTGTTGTATCTTTTATGTGTTAACAGGAAATATGCCACCAAGATTTAGAAGAGGAGGAAGAGGAAAGGGGCCGATCACCGCCCCCAACGATCACGAGGCCAGACCTTCTCACCGGCGCACTCCTTCCACTACAATGAGTGTCGATCCTCAGGGAAACAGGAGGAACCTTTTTGAGCCCGCTAGACGATCTGTCTCGCACAGCTCAACGCCTCCCTATCGCCATTCCTTTGGGCCACATTCGGAAAATGAGCCCGAAGACTCCCGCCATTCCTTCCTACCGTTGCAGCGATCTGCTTCGCACCGTTCCTTCGGCGACCCTACTCCTGTCTTTCAGGGCCGGTTCAACCCGGAAAATTATATTCAAGAACCAGTGGGTTTTAACCCATTGGGACCGGAGGACCACTTCTCCGAAGACAATGCAATGGACTTGGACGAGGACACGGATCCCGTCGAGCCTGCAACCGGAACACCCGACCATCCTATTGAGATCTCCGATGGATCATCCTTCCACGGATCACCCTACGATGGTCCAGACAGTTATCAAGCGAGGTTTAACCAGCACGAATAGTACTTCACACCTTCTCACCATTCGTCACCTCACCAGCAGCAGCAGCAGCATGATCCCTCTGGGGATTCACGTTTCGTGGCAGTCACGCCACCGCCTCCACTGCCACCAGTTCATCAAGCACCTCCAGAACCACCAAGGCGTAGGAGGACAAGAGCACGAATATCCGCGCGAGGAGGGGATTTCCATTTTAGCACCCCTCGACACTCATTATAACTACGTTGAAGCCGACATGTACCTCGTAGCGGCCAACTACAACACCCTTCACCCGGAAGGACCATATGGAGCTCCTTGGGGAGTGGGGTACCCAACTCATGGGTACCAAATACCTGCTAGACCTCTGATTCGGCAACAATCGCAGTCGCCACGGTTTTCCCCGCTAGAACGGGAAGAAATTCTTCAAAGATTGGACCAAGTCGAGCGAGATTTTCACAGAGATCGCAGGGAACGACAAGGTTTCCTCAAGGGCTTAGCAGGCTTTCTAAAGGGGAAGAAGAAGAGGGATCATTAAATCCCTATATGTACTGTTTTAATTAAGTCCCTGCGTGGACATTTAGTTATGTACTTAGTCCCTACGTGGACTTATCTTTCTTTAGCCCCTGCGTGGGTATGACTTCTTGTATTCTGCCCCTGCGTGGGCATGTTTTTCTGTTGACCCCTGCGTGGGTATGTTTGTTTGGTTAAGCCCCTGCGTGGGCAAGTTGTTTCTGTAAAAGTCCCGTTTAGGGCAATATGTACTTCTTTTGATATTAATGGAATGTTAAGTTATAAATTTCATTTTGTAATTATATGCATAACTATATGAAATAAATGAATCAAAATCATTCCTTTTAAAAATAACCTGCCCATTAAATATTAACTAAGAATCTTAAAGGTATAGCCTAGCCTGCATGTCAGTTTGAGACCTGGCCAAGATGGTAAGACCTGTTAAAAGATTCAAATCCCTGTTAACATCTGAAAACATGTTAACGCTCCTGGCAGATGTGATTCGTTGAAATCACACACGTCATTCTTATAATAGGATTCTTCAAAAGATTTCCTAACCCAACTTAATGATCTATAAATCATGGGTTTAAATCATCAATTAAGATGATCATACATTAAACATCCATTGGTGATGTAGTGCCTACGGGCCATACTCATTGTCATATAAGACAAAAGACAGTAGTAGTCTATGACTCCCTGTCAGAGAAAGGCAATGAACTATGTTCAAACCTTAAATGCGTTGATTCTCTGAAATCATGGCTTATGATTTAAAATTGTCCTTGTGACTTGGCCTTTTGTGCAACTAATAAAACTGTTATTGTTTTATAATTAGGATAAATTATAATAAAAATCCTAAATAACTATGATTAACAAATTAACCAATTATGGCATGTGTTACCATGGTTAATGAATTGCCATAAAAGACAATTCCATAATAAACTCCCAAATAAATTTTTGTCAATATCTTATGTAACAGTTCAAGATATAATGGCTGACTCGGATGAAATTAATAGTCACCCAAGGGAGAATCAGAACGATGCCCGGATTAATATAGCGGGTGCTGAACTGCAAGCGTTAATAGACAACGCTGTTACAAAAGCAATAGAGCGGCAGTATAATGAATATAGCGGGACTCGAAGTAGGACCCTATCTGCACCGTACTCAAAGCCTAAGACTCATTCTGAGGCTCACAGCAAGCCACCCTCCAAGAAGGAAGAACCCAAGAAAGGTGACGACGATCGTCAGTCCTCAAATCAGCAAAGTGCTCCATCTCAAAAGATTGTTTTGAATCAAGGACCCCGTGATAAGGGTTGCTCCTACAAGTATTTTGTTTCCTGCAAACCCAGGGATTTCACTGGGGAGAAAGGAGCTATAGACTGCATGACGTGGTTGGATGAGATGGACACCGTAGTTGATATCAGCGGGTGCGCTGAGAAGGATGTGGTAACGTTTGTGTCTATATCGTTCAAAGGTGAGGCCTTAGCCTGGTGGAGAGCGTTGATTCAAGCTACTTGGAAGATTCCACTGTTCAATATGACATGGGAACAATTTGTTGCCCTCATCAAGGAGAACTACTGCCCTCAGGATGAGGTTGAAAAGATTGAGTTGGATTTTCTGTCATTGGTGATGAAAAACCTGGATTGCCAAGCTTACCTTACAAGCTTTAATACAATGTCAAGATTGGTTCCGTATCTGGTGACCCCGGAACCCAAAAGAATAGCTCGCTTCATTGGGGGTTTAGCCCCAGAAATTAAGGCAAGCGTGAAGGCCTCTCGGCCAGCTACTTTCAGACCTGTAGTTGATATATCTTTGTCCCTCACACTGGACGCGGTCAGGTAGAGATCGCTGAGGAACACAGATGCCGAGAAAAGGAAGCGTGAAGATGACAATTCACGACGTTCAGACAAGAAGCACAGGGGAAACAATGACCACAAGAAGGGGTCTGGTTCTAAGAAGGATGGGCATCAATCTGGAGATAAGCCCAAGTGTAAGATTTGTCAGAAGCACCACTATGGGAAGTGCAGACTTGACACAAAATCCCCATCTCAACCGAGGCCATGTGGGATTTGCAAATCTTCGGAACATAAAACCCTAGAGTGCAAAAAGCTGAAAGACACAACGTGCTACAGTTGCAACGAAAAAGGGCACATCAAGACAAATTGCCCAAAATATGCAAAGAAAGCTGATGAAGGAAAGAAGACCAATGCTAGGGTCTTCAGGATGGATGCAAAGGAAGCTGTGCAGGACGATAACGTGATCACAGGTACCTTCCTTATAAATGATGTTTATGCGAGAGTGCTATTTGATTCAGGAGCTGATAAATCATTTGTAGATAATAAGTTTTGTAAATTGCTGAACTTACCTGTTAAAACCCTAAGTGTGAGGTATGAGGTGGAATTAGCAGATGGCACCTTAGAAACCGCCTCAACCATATTAGATGGATGTTTCATATCCATTAAGAACCACTCTTTTCCTTTGTCCTTACTTCCTTTGAAGTTGGCCGGTTTTGACATCGTTCTAGGCATGGACTGGTTATCTCATAACCAGGCCCATATTGTCTGCAATAAGAAGCAAGTGGTGATTAAGACTCCGTCTGGTGAATCACTTACCATTCAGGGAGATACCCAGTATGGACTGCCTGAGCAAGTGACTATGCTCAAGGCCTCTAAGTGTTTAAAGAAGGGTTGTGTCATCTACATGGAACAAGTGACTATTGATGAGCCGAAACCTAAGATGGAAGACATCCC
Source organism: Helianthus tuberosus (assembly GCA_030545235.1). Classification (NCBI taxonomy): domain Eukaryota; kingdom Viridiplantae; phylum Streptophyta; class Magnoliopsida; order Asterales; family Asteraceae; genus Helianthus; species Helianthus tuberosus. The sequence goes on from JARYGA010024744.1 coordinate 15,500, forward strand.
CGTCATTTCTGAATACCCTGAAGTTTTCCCTGAAGAACTACCTGGTTTACTACCAGATAGACAAGTGGAATTCAGAATTGACATCATCCCTGGAGCAGCACTTGTTGCTAGAGCACCTTATAGGTTGGCACCAACAGAGATGAAGGAATTAAGAACACAACTAGACGAATTGCTAGCCAAAGGTTTCATTAGACCTAGTTAGTCTCCTTGGGGAGCACCAATCTTATTTGTCAAGAAGAAGGATGGATCGATGCGTCTGTGCATCGATTACCGTGAGCTTAATAAGGTCACTATCAAGAATAGGTATCCATTACCCAGGATCGACGATCTGTTCGATCAACTTCAAGGGGCGAGTTACTTCTCTAAGATTGACTTAAGGTTAGGCTATCATCAACTGAAGGTTATAGATGAAGACGTACACAAGACTGCATTTAGGACTCGTTATGGTCATTACGAGTTCCTAGTGATGCCTTTTGGGCTCATAAATGCACCAGCGGCATTCATGGATCTCATGAACCGTGTCTGCAAACCATACTTGGACAAATTTGTTATCGTCTTCATCAATGACATTCTGATTTATTCAAAGAATCAGGCCGACCATGAGAAACATCTTCGATGTATTCTTTCACTACTTCAGCAGGAGAAGCTCTATGCCAAATTCTCTAAATGTGAATTTTGGCTTCGTGAAGTCCAATTTCTTGGACATGTGGTTAGCGAACGCGGAATCCAAGTAGATCCCGCAAAGGTTGAAGCTGTCATGAATTGGCAAGAGCCGAAAACGCCCACAGAAATTCGCAGTTTCTTAGGGTTGGCAGGATACTACAGGCGCTTTATTGAAAAATTTTCAAGAATTGTTGCACCCCTAACTTCCTTGACTTGGAAGAAAATAAAGTTCGATTGGGGTCCTAAGCAGCAAGAATCCTTCGATATTCTCAAGCAAAAGTTGAGCAATGCTCCTATGTTGGCATTGCCTGATGGAATTGAAGAGTTTGTGGTATATTGCGATGCATCACACACCGGGATGGGGTGTGTGCTTATGCAAAAAGGAAAAGTTATTGCCTATGCTTCACGTCAGTTAAAGGTGCATGAAAAGAATTACACCACCCATGACTTGGAGATGGGTGCCGTTGTATTTGCACTAAAACTTTGGAGGCACTACTTGTATGGAATCAAGTGTGTGATCTATTCTGATCACAAGAGCCTTCAACACCTGTTTAACCAGAAGGACCTAAACATGAGGCAACGACGTTGGATGGAAACTTTGAATGATTATGATTGTGAGATAAGATACCATCCTGGCAAGGCGAATGTAGTCGCCGATGCCTTGAGTCGAAAGGAAAGGGTGAAGCCCATAAGAATCAATGCCAAGAGCATTGAGATAAAGAACAGTTTGAATGAAAGGTTGTTAGCTGCACAGAAGGAAGCTGTGTTGGAAGCTAACTATCCTAATGAAAAGCTAGGAGTAACTGAAGAACAGTTATCTCATGGCAAGGACGGAATTCTGAGATTAAATGGACGAATATGGGTTCCAATTTATGGAGGACTTCGGGATGTTATCCTCCAGGAAGCCTATAGTTCTAAATATTCCGTTCATCCTGGAGCTGATAAGATGTACCAGGATCTAAAGGCAAACTATTGGTGGATAGGCTTGAAGAAGTCTGTAGCCGCCTATGTAGCTAAATGTTTGACATGTGCGCAAGTCAAAGCTGAACATCAAAAGCCGTCAGGTTTGCTACAACAGACTGAACTTCCCACGTGGAATTGGGAAATGGTGACAACGGACTATATCACCAAGTTGCCAAAGACAAGGAGAGGAAATGATACGATATGGGTAATAGTAGATAGACTGACTAAGTCAGCACATTTCCTACCCATTAAGGAGACCTATAGCTCCGACATGTTGGCCCAACTGTACGTAGATAAGATTGTAGCTTTACATGGCGCACCAGTGTCTATTATCTCTGACAGAGATACTAGATATACATCACACTTTTGGAAAAGTTTCCAACAATCTTTGGGCACGCGCTTAAATTTTAGTACAGCTTACCATCCTCAGACGGACGGCCAGAGTGAGCGTACTATCCAAACTTTGGAAGACATGCTTCGTGCATGTGTGATCGACTTAGGTGGTAGTTGGGATAACCACCTGCCATTAATCGAGTTCTCATATAACAATAGCTACCATATGAGCATTAAAGTTGCGCCTTTCGGGGCCTTGTACGGTAGAAAGTGCAGAACGCCCGTTTGTTGGGCGGAAGTTGGAGATGTCCAACTGACAGGACCAGAAATAGTCTTTGAAATGACAGACAAGATTGTCCAGATTCGTGACCGTCTGAAAGCTGCCCGAGACAGGCAGAAAAGCTACGCAGATTTAAAGCGTAAACCTTTTAACTTCGAGGTAGGTGACAAAGTACTGCTTAAAGTATCACCCTGGAAGGGAGTGATGCGATTTGATAAGAAAGGCAAGTTAAGCCCGAGATACATAGGACCATTCGAGGTCATCGAACGTGTCGGATCAGTTGCCTATAAGTTAAACTTACCTGAAGAGGTCAGTGGTATTCACAATGTATTCCACATCTGCAATCTGAAGAAGTGTTTTGCTGATGAATCACTAGTCATACCACATACAGATGTGCACATAGAAAAGAGCTTGAATTTTGTTGAAAAAACTGTGTCGATCGAGGATCGACAGGTTAAGAAGCTTCGAAGGAAGCATGTACCGATCGTAAAGGTTAAATGGGATGCCCGTAGAGGTCCCGAATACACATGGGAGGTAGAATCCACAATGAAAGAAAAATACCCTCATTTATTTCAGTAAATCTCGAGGCCAAGATTTCTTTTAAGAGGGTGAGGATGTAACACCTCGAAAATTCACGTCCTATAATGTATTGACACGTGTCATAAGCTTGAACGTGTGAAAGAATACTCTAGAGGGACTAAAGTTGACAAACATGGAAAGTATGTGAATATAAGGGTTTAAAATGTCAACAATGGATAAATATACTTTACAATAACCCTACATGATGCTTATACCCTTAAACGAATAAATCATGGATCATACGAAGCTAATTGTGAAAGAAAGTGAGAGATTACAAACTACATGGGTTAAATGTGTCAACATGTTTAAGTTATACCTCTGAGTGACCTTTTAGCAAACCCGAAGCTATGTAACGATTAATTATGCTCACTAGAATACATGATAAAAATTTCACCAAGTTTCGTTATCGTATGAGAAAGTTATGATAAAATTCGTATATGAGGAGCTAAAAGCGTCAACGATGAAGTTTATGACTTTTCGGGTGATAACAAAGTTAACCAAGGACTTAACAAGATGGGTATAAGTCTTGAAGCCCTTATAAGTCAATTTAGAGGGCTCATAATGCAAGAAATAATGTCGAAACAAACTTTATATGGACCAAGGACCAAAACACAAAGAATCTGAAAATTGATTTGGATCAGAAGGGGCATCGCGCGACACGAGGGACCCTAGGGGGGGGGTCTACGCGTGGCGTGAGGGGCCCTCTGATCCGAAAACTTTGGGCTAAGGTCTGCCTTTTCCATTGTAACCGACTTAAGAAGATATTTTCCACTCCATGGGCGACCCCTACATGCTTTTAGACCTTAGGGGCACTTGTAAATGATCTGGGAACAATGCTAGACTTGTGTGGCATGATCATGAGCAATCAAATTCACTATATAAAGCCCCATTGGTTGCAACTTTGATCATTCACCCACAACTCATTTTCTGATCATCTCTGGAGCTCAAGGGCCTTCTCTAAGCATCTCTGGTCATGCATAGGACTTTGGTAACCACCCTTGACCTTCCTTAATCGAGTTTTTCTTAGTTATTAGCTTAAAAGTCAAACCGTCGTAATTAACGTTTGACTTAGCGAATAATCATTAATGGTCCAGTGATTAGTCGAATTGAAAGTAGTTATAAGTTGGTAATTATGTGGGCAATAAACCCTTAAAAGGGCACCCCCTGATTCCCACTCTAACTAGGACTTATGTCGGGTCAAAGTTGTTTATAAAACGTCAACAGAAACTTAATTTGTGGATTAACATGTAATTAACAATGTAGAAGACATGTAACCTATTTTATCACTAATATAACTCTGTAATAAGTGTAAGAACATGTCTAAGCATGTTTGATCCGACAATTTTCTGTTTAGACCCGGTTCGGAACCGAAAGTCGCAAAACTTTGACTTTTGCTTTGACTTCAGTTCTAACCCGATTTAGTATGTTTTGGAAATGCCTTAGAGCTTCCTTAGGACCAGGCCTTATGATAGTATAACCCTCTGTGGTTGGTTCGTTGATTGTCCGATTCGTTTACATATTTCCGTTAATTGCCTAATGTTGACCATAATGCCCTTGTGACCATAAAACGAGAATTTAAGAAATGTGAAAGGACAATAATCTTTATTACTAATTTATAAACATGTCCCTAAATTTTCACATCAGTTGGAGGTCTAGATTAGGAGTTATGCTCAATGACGTAATTAGAACGTGTTTAGTAATTAAACGGCGTCATTAGCATAAAGCCTATCTAAACCCAATTTTTGACACCAAATCTTTTACCCACTGATGTAATATAATATTTTTGGATTTTTAAAGATTTTTAATTATTTTTAACCAGCTCATAACCTAAGGTTACGGCGTTGGTTCGGTAAATACCGATTATACCCTTTTCGTTCATAAAATGAGTTCTACATAATATTTTGACACCAATCCAATTGCTACTGATTTTATATAATAAATAAAGTATTTTGAACTTTATAACCTGAACAGAAAACTCAGATTTCCTATATAACCCGGAAATCGCTTAAAATGGCTTTTTAAGCGTATTAAACGCATAGTTTGGGTTTAAAACCATTTTGTCACATAAGACTTATTACCAACTGAGACAACCTATTAAATTAAGTTGTTTTACTTATTATTACAGAACCAAATCTCAGAATTTTAAATAATCTCTTTTATAATCCTTAAAATGACCAAAATACCCCTACGGGGCTTATATCTAGATTAAACTCGTTTTGGGCATAATGGAAGGTATCCTACTGATAACACAACACATATTTAAAGTATATTGACTTAGGAAACCTGTAAATGACTCTCATGGTTACCCGTAACGCCTCTTGCGCGTTCGTTTCGGTTTATGTAACTAATTTGCATAAATTAGCCGAAACGGGTCAAACCTTATCATTTTTTATCTCAAAATCCAGAATGTGATTAGTTTACCCATATTATACAAGTATTCTAACTTGTAGGGTCTAAACCACATTCTATTCCGGTCTTCGCTTAATCACGCGTTCGAACCGTATCTTTTTTTTAAAACTAACCGGTCTAAGTTTTGGCTTAATTAAAGACCCGTCAGGATTCTAATAGGTTTTTATAAGCCTTCGTTCCAGAATAGGAGACCCGGTAAAAGCTACACGCACTTGCTAAATTGTGATTGATACTTGCAAAGGTAAATACTTTTAACTTATTTTCCCTATACGGGCTTGGGGTATGGTATATAAAATACCGCTTGGTCGAGCATTGAATCTTTAATCAAATAGAGGTTAAATCATTGATATGCTCCGTTTCGAAATGTTTTGTTTGCTTAAAGCCTTTGGGGGGTTAATGACCATGTCCCGGATATCCTTGGCATCATCTTACGAGATGGCCACGACCTAAGCACGGGGTGTAGGCGTACACCCGTCAGTGCCAAAATACATAATGTGGTGTGTCTATTGATCTTTAACCCGGTCTACGGATCGGGCTACTGAACGCATAAGGAACATGTAATTCTTTTACAAGATTGTATATAAATAATTATCCCAAGTTATAAAAAGTTTGTGCCACGTGCATTCAAATAAATTTTTAATCATTTTTAAAATGAGTCAGTTGATTGTATTTAACAGTGTAAACAGACGTATTTTCCCAAAAAGGTTAAGTGCAGGTACTAAGCGAACTAGGCTGGCTTTCTCCTAGCGTTCACAATAAGTCTCGCAAGCTTGGATGTCAAAACTGTTGAACAATGTCTCCTATTTATTTTTTATCCACCTGTGGACTATTTTCAACTGTTTGTGATACTTGATATTACAATTATATTCGGTTGAAATATATCTATCCTTTGCTTCCGTTGTGCATTTAAATATTGTGTTGTTTGACTGTAATGTTACCAACCACGTCACGATACTCCCCACCGGGGCCACCGGTAATACGTGGAAATATCGGGGTGTGACATAAACTGATTGTTTTTGTTTGTTTGTTTCAGGTATTTTTACAAGGTGATACAGCTCATTTGAGACCAGTATTTTTGAAACAAGAAAGTTTGTGTTTTGTGAACTTTGAAAATCCGAAACATGGACGAGGATTTTTACAACGCATTCGCTACCCCTGTAACCCCGATTACTCTTGCACAGAATACGATGTTGGAAAATGAAGCGGGCACGATGCAAAAGCCGCCTAAGCTCATGAACATCGAGGAGTATAAGGGTTGGGAAGGACGGTTCGAAAACTGGGTATAAGCAAACTATCTGGATGCTTGGGAATGTGTCGAGAAGAAATACATTAGACCGACGAATGATGATGAAGAGATTGTTCCAATTGAGATCTAAGTGCCGATGCTAGAAAGAAATACAAAGATGAGAAAATGATGCTAAGTCTTCTACAACAAGCTGTAAAGGAAGATATCTTGTATCTATTGCAACAAAATGGAACTTCGTACTCAATCTGGAAAGCATTAAGATCGAAGTTTCATGGTAGTCAAGAGATGGTTAAGAACAAGAAATCGCTTTTAAAGAAAGAATTTGATTTGTTTCGTGGGTTAAAAAATGAAAGCACAAGGCAAATTATTGAAAGATATTGCAATCTGCTAGCAAACGTGAAGAGATTGAGCATTGAGAAAGATAATGAAGAGTTGATTGAGAAGCTTGCTGATGCTTTGCCACACGAGACTTGGGGTACATATCTCATGATGCTTAGAAACAAGAAAGGTTTTAGCAGTTTGACACTCAGCAAGTTCATTGAAAAGATTGAAGCTCAGGAGATGGAGCAGAGAAAGGTCTTAAGAATGAAAGATTTCGATGGAGAACAAGACACCGGACTTTACTACAAAGGTGGTGTGAGTGATAAATCCACCAACTAGTCACCGAAGATTCAAACAGCATTCAATGCAAAGAGTCCATCTGAAAGTTCGTCTAAAGGATCAAGCAGCAACACAAGTTTTTCATCATATCCATCTTTTGATCCAAACATTTCAGCAACAAAGAATGGCAAGAAGTTACAGTGCAACATTGTACTGAATCTGGAGAATGATGAGGATTATTCAGCAGAAATTGCTAAGAGTCACATGTCTTTGTTGGGAAGTGTTTTGGAATCATATGGTAGTTTTGTTGCAGGTTGGATCGGGAATCCAATGTTGACAAAAGAGGATTACGATCAGATTGATGCAGAAGAGATGGAATTGATGGACATAAAGTGGTGTTTAGCTACTGTATTAAGACGAGTTGAGAAATTTAAGCAGATCACAGGAAGAGATGATTTACGTGAAGCTAATATTTCTACTTTGGGTTTTGATAAATCTAAAGTCACTTGTTTTCATTGCAAGGAAAAAGGACACTTCAAGAGAGAGTGCAAAAACCATGAAGCAAGTGGAGCTCAAAATCCGTTCAACAACAACAATGATTACTATCGCAAGGCTATCTATCATCAAGTTGCTCAACAACAACACGAACCACAAGTGGCACATGGTAGAAAAGTGATTAAAGAATCATCAAAGAGAACATGTTTGGGGAATCAAGAAAACTTTAGTTGGGACAATTATATCTCAGCTGATAACAAAGCATGCTTGATAAATCAAGAAGATGAAAAATTGCAGAAGGCTTTAGCTGGGCAAATTTCAACTGGGATGATCATTGTACGGATAAAGAGATTCTAAATCAAAAAGCCTTTGTTGCTCAAGTTGAAGAGGATAGTGATGATGATCGTGAGTATTGGTCAAGAAAAATGGCTGATCATTTGAAAATGATGGCTGAAAGTGATAGTGATGACGATAAAGCTAAAAAGAAAAAGAAAAAGGTCAAAACACCAGTGAGTAGTGATGATGAAGATGTTCCAGTGATCAAGAAAAAGGTAAAGGAGGTTCCAAAGTTCAAAGTTGATGAAGAAGTTGATGCAAAAAAGATTCATGTGAAGTGTGACACTTGTGAAGCTATAAAGAAGCAGAACAGCACATTGATTTATAACTTGAACAGCTTGAAGGAATCTTATGATGTCCTGAATAAAGCTATGAATCAATACAATCAAACAAGTGAAGAACAGGCAACGACAATGAAGACACTTCAGGGAGCTTTCATGATAAAGCAGAAAGTTGTGAACAATTACATCGAGAAGTGTGCTGTGCTAGAACAGAAACTTGTGACACAAAGAGTTGAAACTGAAAGAGTTAATCGTTTGTTGAAAAGTTACTCATGTACTTCTTATGTTATTGACATGATCTATCCAACGGTAGAAGGCAAGAAGGCGTTTGAGGAAGAGGAGACTTCTGAGGCAAAGAATTCTGAAGAACAGAAAGGTTTTGAAGAAAAGACTCCTGAAAAGAAGAAAATAAAGAAGAAGGATACTAAAGTGAATGATTCTGGTAAGAAACAAGGATTCAGTTACAACAAGTGTCCACCCCCGCTTGAAAATGGATATTCTCCGAGAAATCCAAATTCAGAAAGAGTCCAAAAGGCAACAAATTTACAGTGGGAGTCAGAGTCTTCAGTTAACTTGCCAGAAAATATTGATGTGACGTTTACATCATCTGATACTGATCATGAGTCCGAGTTAATAAAGAAAGTCATCGATCAGGTGTTGGATAAAGATGAAACTGAGGAGTCAAAGTTGGAGTCAAACTCAGAGTCAAAATCGGAGTCAGAGTCAAAGTCTGGGTCTGAAAGTTCGAGTTCGACAGTCAACAGTTCGAAGTCTTTAGATAAAAGAGTTTACAACAAAGAATTCCTGTTATCAAAGTCTAATTTGAATGACGAAACGTTTAAAGTTGCATATACTTTGAATGATTATGACAAATTATTTTTTGATGAGGAATTTCCAATAAGAGGTGTTAAACCTGAATTGATCAAAAAGGTTTTCAAACTAACAGAAATTAATATTTCTGAAATAAAAGATGTAAATCTTACTGAAAAACCTAAAAAATACACCTCAAGAGTACAACAAAGATTAAACAAGAAAAAAGGTTACGGTTTTGGTTCTGGTTTTCAAAAGAAACCAAACCATAACGGTAATTTCAAAAAGAAAGGATTAGGTTTTATTCCACCAGAAAATTATAAAAATGAAAAATATGTTCGAAATTTTAAATCAAAAATGACATTTGTTTCAGGAACATCAGCAGAAGAAGAAGAAGAAAAGAAAGAATTCTGGAGACAATCAAACAAAGAGTTCCTTGCGAAGAAGCAAGAAGAGATGAAGATTGCTGATCAGATGAAAGAAACAAGAACTTGTTTCCAATGCAACATTGTTGGACATATTGCCAAGAATTGTTTCAAGGCAATACAATCAAAACAGGGAGTTTCTCGTAAACTGAAAGATAAAGAAGTTGAGTTTGAACCACCAATTGATAGAACTAAACTTTTCAAAAACTCAATTTTTGAGATTGGTGAAAGTTCAAACAGATTTTGCAAGAAGAAAGCAAATCTTGACACTCAGAAATGGGTTGTTAAGAAATCGGTTGATAGTTCTAGCAATGATTCTGATTCATCAAAATCAGAGGAGCTATCTTCTGGCGATGAATCTGATTCCACAAAATCAGAGGAGCCACAGGTTGAGGTAAAAAGTGAAAAATCAGTTCCGACTGTGGATGATGTGAATTTTCCACCAATTCGGGCTGAAAATTTTAAGAAAAAAGTTGGTAAAGTTGAAATATCAAATCAATTTTTCTCAGAAAAGAATGATTTTGATATTGAAAAAGCCTTCAATTCCAAAGTTCATCATATTTTTGGAAAAATGGTTGACAGGAAAGTCAAAGGAGTGAAGGAGTTTTACGAGAAGAAGATGAAGAAAGATAAAGTTGAACCATCCCTGGTTTGTGACTGGGATGGTACATATTACGAACAGTAAGTTTGTGGACTTGCCAGAGCTCCCAGGTTTGTAAGAGTGGTGCATGAATCGGCATCTATCTTTTTGGTTGATAATCTTACAAGTGGTACAGATGGTAAAAGTACAGGTGATATCATTTAAATTGTTAGTTTTATACTAGTGGTTGATGAGTGAACCTACAAGAGGTTGAAGAAAGTGTTTTACTTACTAGTGGTAAATTCAAGGACATTAAGTTGTACTTGTTTTTCCTACAAGTGGTTAATCAAGGTCATTAATTTGAACTTGATTGGACCATACATTCATGTGATATTTGAAGACAATGTGATGAACCAAACCCCTAATTTTACAAGTGGTAAAATCAATCAAACTAATTTTCCGGAAAAACCATTTGATTAAAACAAACTTAAGTGTTTTGAAATCAATGGGAAAATAGTTTGTTGTGAGGGGGAGTGCTGATTGTTTATGCCAAGAGAATGGCGAATTGAAGTGATTTGATATCAGTTGTCAAGTTTATTGTACAGTTTGTTTTCAAATTTCCTAAAATGTGTTTGCGTTTTAGGGGGAGTAAAAATTTTCAGAAAATCCAAAAACATTTGAAAATTTGAAATAGTCAAAAACATTGAAAGATGTAAAAATGAGTTTTGTTGTATAAAAGAGGAAATGATAGTACATCAGTGGACTATCACAACATGCTAAAGAAATGGAAAGTAAAAATGCGATAAAGGGTCTCACTGATGATGTGCCAGTAGATTTTTGCACATTTAGTAAATTGTGACGAGATATAAACCTAAATTTCAAACATGCTTATATCGTGGGGAAACATCTCTCGGATATATGGGTAACCCCCGAAATCTTGTTTGAAAGGTCCCTCTTTCTGAGATACTAGGTCTTTATGCTCAGTGATATCTGGGGTATTATCCCGGGACTTCTGATTTTGCGGAAGCAATGGCCTAGTCCCTGGAGAATACTATACGCTTGCTTGAAATATAGCGATGCCCTCAGCATAAAATGATAAGACAATAAAATTGCTAATCAATGCTGTTGTAAAAAAGATCCTCTAAAGGGGACACACCAAAAGTCGAAGTCGTCATCTCTCTGCTGAACGGAAGTTCTGACCTGAGCTCTCACGGTTCTTCGCAATTAACCCCTTACAGATATCATCTGTGGTATACTCACCTGTAAGACTGAATATTGGGATCTGGATACGGGAGTATATTCTGAGGTGGAACACGCGATTAAGTCTAAGTGCTTAAGACATTAATCCGTATCTCGAAACAGTTGAAATTTGTGTGAAAATTTAAGTGGATCAGTATACTGACAATCTAAGTGAATCGTTTAGAACTTAAAATGTATAAAGCTTAACGGTGTTGGTGATTTGTCTCAGAAACTGATATGATCCTCTTACGCAAACTTACAAAAATAGTGTCGGTAAATATTTCTTTACTGCATTTCATTTAAATTAAAAATCCAAAAAGATTTTCAGTGTGTTTTAGCATAAATTTTTGAAAATTCAAAAAGATTTTCGACACTGGTATTGGAGAGCTGATTTTCAAAATTCCAAGTGCTAAACATGATGACAATTGTTTTGGGAGAATGTGTTTAAATGAGAAAAGTTTTTGAATATGTGTATACAAGTGGTCATCTGAGGTTTTTATCAATGATAAATCATTCTGGATAAATTTGAGAGGGAATCTGAAATTATAAATTTGTCAAATGTTAAAAGTTGTGAAATTTATTTATGGGTTAAGGATGTGTAGGATAGCCTGGTTTCTGACCCTGAGCAGACAGAGAGCCAGATCATGATTCTGATCCTGTGAAAGCCAGACTACGATCCCAGTACAAGTTGAGGGGGAGTCTGCTAGAGAGAAGGATGTTAGAGTGAGGCAAGAGACAGATAGAGTTTCTGGAAAGAACTCAAAGACTGATAAAGACTGAAGATTGTGAAGACTCGACACTTAAGACTCGTCAACATCTGAGGGGGAGTCTGTTGGTGCATACATCTGTCGTCTTCGTCTTGTATCGAGTCTTAGATTTGTTGCGGTTCGGAACAAGAATGATGTCATCATTCTTGATGATGGCGTCATATTAATGACATCATCTATTACATCATGAAATATCTACTCACACGAAACAGAATTGAATGTTCGCTTGAAAGAGAATTTATGTTTGTTTCGCTTGAAAGAATAGTAGGTGAGTTCGCTTGAAAGTGTATGTGTAGGTTCAAGAGAACTAGGAAGTACTATATATATGGGTCATGTCTATTCATTTGAACTGATTTTAGAAATTGATACCGAAGTGCTGCCGGTATTTCTCGTGACTGTAATCTCTATTAAATCAATATACAAGAATATTAAAGTGATATTCTAGCTGTTTCAAGCCTATACGTCTGTTTCCGCCTTTCGTATAGTATAAGAACTCTTCAGAACGACTCATTTGGGTCTCAAAACGATCCTACACCCACCTGTTACGCCACACCCACACCTCCCCACTCCTGCTCCGGTGACACACACCCCTGGACCATCCATTTCGTTGAACTGTTTCACCCACGCTCGCGTTTTAGATCGACCGATGGAAGAGAGAGAGAAATCGGGAGGTGAAAAGAGGAAGCCGGCGGCCGGCAACGACACACGGCGGCAGCGGAAACGATACTTGGTCCGACGACCGGCGTCGCGGCGGCATTGGCGGTGTTATCTCGGATTATTTCGATTCAGGTATTGGTTTCAGCTTAATTCTGATTCAGTTGTGGATTCAATACATGCTCCGGTTCAGTTTCGTGTTCACTCCAGTCAGACCAACGGGTCAGTTTCAGGTTTCAGTTCGGTTCATTTTGAGTATTATTTGGTTAAGTGCCAGTTTTAATTCAAGTTGGATTATGTTTTGAATTTGCTTTCAGATCCGTCTTAACCCGATTCAGTTTAGTTCCATGTCGGGTTTCTGTTTCAAGACGAATCTTCGTTCCGGTTCCGTCAACGGGATAGCTCGGTTCAGTTTCGACTCGGTCAAACCGAGTCAACTCGATCAAGTGCTGGTCAACTCAATCGGACGCGGTCAACTCTTTGGCACAAGACTCGGTAAAATTCTCACGTCATGAAGTTCATTATATTATCTATGTTAACGTTATTTTAATCGTAGAACCGACTCTAATGTTATTCATGATTAATGTTATTTTAGTCATCGTTCATTATATTATTTATATTCATGTTAAATTTTACACTAAACGAACTTTTATAACTTGTAATCCTACATAGAAATATATATAGGGAGAAGATCATGCGAGAACCACCTCTTATTGTGAGAACCGCGAGAACCAATGTGAACACACAAAAAATGCCTAAAAATCACACAATTTTTTTTTTATAAAAAAATCGCTACTTTTCGAAGCAAAAAAAAAATTAAAAAAATTAAAAAATTTTTTTTTTTTTGCTTCTAAAAGTATCGATTTTAACATAAAAAATATTAAAAAATTCAAAAAAAAAATTTTTAGATTTTTTTTTGATTTTTTTAGATATTTTTTAGATTTTTTAAGGTTTTTTTGGGGTTTAGTTTTTAGCATTTTAGCTTGGGGGGGGGGGGGGGTTAGGTTTTTTTTTTTGGGGGGGTGGGGTTAGGTTTTTTTTTAGCATTTAGCTTGGGGGGGGGGGGGTTTAGGTTTTTTTTAGGGAGGGGGGGGTGGGGGGGTTAGGTTTTTTGGGGGTGGGGGGGTGGGGGTTAGGTTTTTTTTAGGTTTTTTTAGCTATTTTAGGTTGTGTTCACATTGGTTCTCAAGGTTCTTACAATAAGGGTGGTTCTCGCATGAGCCCCTCCCTATATATATATATATATATATATATATATATATATTAATTATATAATTTGTTGTTGCGGATTGTTTCGTTATTTAATCATTTTTAATGAATTGTTGAATTTTGAGCATATAAATCGACACTTGGAGTTGTCGGGATCGTCCAAAACCAAAGGAAACTCTGTCCGTTTTTCGTAAGAATCCGCAAAACAAAACATGTATTCTTTTAAACAAAACGTGTTTATATATAAACTATAGTTTAGTATACAATTTGTTTTCTTTTTGAAACATGTTTATATAAACCAAAATTCATCTTCTTAAACCTTTTTTATAAATTTGTAAGTATAATCTAATTCCAAGAGTTTTATTGATTAACCTTTTCTTTAAATAAAACCTTTAATATAATATAAACTTAGTTACTTAACAAATTATTATGATTCTTTTATAACACTAACGCTAAATTCTATGATAACAATAAAATATCTAAATAATTAATCTATAAACATTAAATATTAAGATCTCTTATTTTTAACCAATAATTAATAACGAGTTCGCGATATTTAAATATCTAGGATAAACACCCTCGTTCGTTCTCTTGGAATTCCGTTTACTCATGCACCATCGTCTGCCCATATAGGGTGACCGCGGTGTTCCATCCTCTTAATCTCTTACGCTCGTCAGCACTGGATAATCGGAAGACTTAGCAATTCTGTGAGTACACTTGACCCATTTTCCTTTTAATACACTTTGGGTGCAACATGTTTTACTTGGTAAATCGCACAATTCACAAACATGCTTTTATTCATTCGATCCGTATACATGCTTTGTTATGCTTAGGTTCATGCTAGAATACATACTACTTGTTAACTCGGCTTAAACAATTATAGCGTTATAGGAGTAGCACACCACCCGACGGGGTTTTGTTAAGTCTTTATTCTATAACGGTCTTGTTGCTTTTGTGACGAGGGATGCTAAATACTAGCGGACACTAGAGTTGACATATTGTCATACATGATAGTTTGACCTTGTATACCAAATGCTATGTTGGATTGAAAATACTTTTATACACATGACACGAGTCTAAAACTTGTGTACTCGCCAATACCTTTGTATTGAACTATGCTTTTAAAACATGTTGCAGGTTTTTGAGATGATGTTGATGATGCATGGAACCTAATAGGATGCCTAGATACACATTTAAAATTTTGTATTCTATTGTATTGTATTTCTTGTATTTCAAGTTGTTGTATTTGATTTCAATCTTTTGTAATTGACTCTTTAGAAATGAAATGAGAATTTATTATTTAAATACTTGTCACAATTATTAGTGTTATGATGTCTCGAGAAATCTATTTCATCTCACTCCGATGTTTCCGCCATCGGTTGGGGTGTGACAGATTGGTATCAGAGCCACAATTATAGGAAATTAGGAAAATTGCCATGTTTTGACCTAGTCTATAGTTAAGCACCAAAATTCGACCATACTTGCTTCACATGCTACTTTTATGAAATATCTTTACATGTTATTCTTGAAATGTCTCTTACGTGTTATTTTCTTAAAATGATTTATGTGCTTATACTTGTTATTATTATTTTGAACATACGTCTTTTACTCATTTATACTAAATTCTAAACCACTTGTAATACACAAACGAGACGACTTCACCAAAATAGGCGTGAAACCCACAATTTGGTGAAAGACTCTCAATCCACCTATTCTTTTTACACGAAATTCGCCACCAAGTTAGGAGTGAGATCCTCACCTTGATGGAGAATTTCCGCTTTCAAATTCTAGTGGACCCTCGTCAAAGTGTCAAAATTTAATTTGACCCGACGAGTACCAACCACACTTAGGGTACGAAGTCGTCAAGTTAAGGGTGAAACCCGCATCTCGTTGACTAGTCCCACTCCTTGATTACACGAATCCCGCCAAGTTTCGAATTTTCGATTGAATTGGAACGTGTAGTAACCGGAAGGGCAAATACCGTTAACCGACATGTCGCCAAGAGTATTTCACCTTTCGGCCACTTTGGTTAGTCAACGTTCCGTTTAGGAACCATCCAAGTTTCTTTTTATTAAACTTACGCTTTATTGTTTCCGATCTTTTACGATTAAAAAAAAATTCTCTCTTGTCAATTTTGAACCATTTTTGCGCATACATCATACTATTACTTTTCATACGATTATACATTATTAGCATGCATGATTTCACGTAATTTTATTTACGCTTTTGTAACAACGAGCAGAGACATATCATCGAGATAGGAGTGATTTCCTTACCTCGACGATTAACTCCGCTTCTTTTCTCAGCTTACAACGACCTCACCAACAGATTTGGGGTGATTCCCTTACTTAGGTGATCGTTACCAATACTTTCTTTTAATAGACTATAATATGTAAAGACGATCATGTCTATGTCTAAATCGTTTATCGTTACAAATCTTTAATTATTTCAAAATGCATTGTTTATATGAACGAATTTCTTACCCTGCAATCTATTTTCATATAGCTCACACACACAAAAATTTTAACTTATACCATAAACGCTTATTCCTCGACTTTCAAAATTTCACGAAATGCTACTTATCAACCTAGTCGGTCTAATAAAATCATTGCCCACAAAATTTCATATTTCACGTAATTACTAAAATACACTCATCTCGCATCACTATACTAAAGATTGCTATTTTTCAATTGAGAATCAAACCAGCTTTTCATACAAAATATTACAAATATTATTCAGTCGTTTACTAAAACTTCTTTCAAAATCAATAACACATTTTTATTAAAAGACGCTTTTCCAGCAAAACACTAAGTTCATATACCAAGATCCTTTTCCTAAGGATTAACCTTTTCAAAAGAATCTATAAACTTCAAAACTTTCTAATACAAAGTTACTTAAAACGATGCAAACTTGTTAATCCCAAGAACCTTTCAAAACCTTGCTCGATACGTCAATTAAATTCAAACACGTGGGCCAGGAAACTTTATAAGAACCGACAAATTTTCAACTATGTAAATTCTTGTAAAACCATAGTAGCATTTCCATTCGTTTACAAAGTACAACTCAGATAATCAATAGCTGTCTTATACCCTCTTTACATTCACAAACTAGATTCTGCATTCCATGACAACTCAATTTATTTAACTTCACGTTTTGCGCAAACAACTATATATGCATACCATTTTATACGTTTTAGTCAATATCTCACAACAATCTTACGCGTGTCACTCGTTCCCTCTTTCTTTCATACTCAAAACTTTTGATCTTTTACGCGCATAAACTCGTGTATTTTGATTTATACTATAAACAAAATCATTATTTCCTACATCCATACTTATAGATTTTATGCCTTCACTTATGTTCACACTTACACATTTATGTTATACTCATGATTCAAAATTCATACGTTTTACGTTTATACATATACTCACAATTATACATTTACGTTGTACTTACATTCATGTTTATACTACATTCATATTCTTGTTCAGACATTTTATGTTTTCATTTACACTTGTAAAACTTTGTTTACACTTATATTCATACACATATATTTTATTCATACTTAAACCTTCATGTTTTACACCTATATTCACATTCACATCTATGCTCATACATCTTATGTTCACACTGATACTTGTATTCATACTCATACGCTTTGTGTTTATACTTATACTCATGTTTGTACTCACATTTATACTCATTTTTCATATCCGTTATGCTTATACTTGTAATCATACTCTTGTCATGAGATTTGTGTTTATGTTCACATGCGTATTCATGTTTAAACTTATACCATGATCATTCTTTTCGTTTTACTCAAATTTATACACTCGCACCTGTACGCGAGCGAAACCCGAGGGATTCGCTTAAGTTGGTCTTA
Source organism: Helianthus tuberosus (assembly GCA_030545235.1). Classification (NCBI taxonomy): domain Eukaryota; kingdom Viridiplantae; phylum Streptophyta; class Magnoliopsida; order Asterales; family Asteraceae; genus Helianthus; species Helianthus tuberosus. The sequence goes on from JARYGA010024744.1 coordinate 33,252, forward strand.
TACTATTTGGAACGCAAACATGCTTACATCCTACATTTCTATACACACGCAGTCTTATTTTCAGAATTTATGCATACCTTAATTCATAAGCAACTAGTACAAGCTATGTGGATCATGCGACGATCAATATAATCGCGGGTGCACACGGGATTATAGTGATGGTCGTATGAGAAACCATAGAGTGTACTACTGTGTATGGTAAGACACGGGACTTAACATGACACCGAATACGAGACGGACGTAATATGGTCAAAACACGGTGGATACGTCACTGGTACTTCCTATATATAAGTGTTTTCATCATGTTACCAAACTTTCGTAAAACATGCCATGAGAATTTCGGAGTTTTACAGACCTTTTAGACCTAATGCAAACTTTAAACAACTCACAAACGCATTATATCCGATTATCCACGATGAGACCTCATTCTTAACACATTACTTTCGTCTATCCGATACCTATACTATTTTTATACTCATAATCGTTTATTAGACCAATCGTTCACTCTTATACCACAATTATTCTCCGTCGTCTCAAACTTCAAAGTCTTTATTTTAAATAATCCTTTTCTATTTGCCAAAACCCTTTCAGGTCTTCATTTTGAATAAATTTCAGGATGAAATTTCCTAAAGGAGGGGAGACTGTAACGCTCCGCTCTTTCCGTATTTCCAATTTTAGAAATGCCATGTTCTTTTTTTTCTACTTTTGGAATCGCAGTCGAAATCAGATTGAGAAACGAATTTAAAACGGCCTAAACGCAAAATTTTCGCGAATTTTACTGCGATCGGCGAATGAAAACGACAAACGACAACCGACCGTATTTTAGGTGCTTTTAAATACTAAAATATTATTTTTGCGACGTCACGAAGTGTTCGGATTTTGTAAACGGGTTCGTAGGTATTGGCGGGCCGTTTAAAACACGAGTGATGGGCTTGCGAGCTTTGGACCCAAGCCCAATTCCTAACACTAGTATTTTTATACCCTTTATAACTTGAAAACGCTAATCCTTTTTATCCCCTTCTACATGCACACCAGACCCCCATCTACTTTCCCTCTGCTCTTTCTTCTTCAAGAGACAGAAACCCTAATATCATCACAACACACTCAAATCCCTGCTCATTCTCTCTCGGTCCCTCTCTCTCGTCTGGATACTGCCGGCTCTGATAGTGGTGTAGGAGATGACATATTAGGTGCATTCTCAATCAGATTTGTCTCAACATTTTCCTTGTTTCTTTCATCATCTGTTGATAAGCTTCAACAAGATGTTTGGGGGTGCGACATGTGCGGGACCAATAATTTGACATTCCACATTTATAACATATATTCTTTTGGCTCCCGCTAGTTCTCCCTATAGGAGGTCGTCCCGTGTTCTGTCGACTCGATTCGTCACTACTAGATTTAGAATTTTGAGATTCTCATCGCCATGTATTGCTCCGTCCACGGCCACGACCGTGACCTCTACCTCTCCCACGTCCGATTTGATAATTTGCCACATTGGCTTCTGGCAATGTGCTTGCACCGACGGGTCGCGCTTGATGATTTTGTAGTAGGAGCTTGTTGTTTTGCTCCGCGACCAACAGACATGATATTAATTCAGAATATTTTGTAAATTTACGTTCCCTGTACTTCTGCGACAGGAGCTTGTTTGGTGCATAGAACGTTGAGAAAGTTTTCTCAATCATGTCTTCGTCAGTTATTTTTTCACCACATAATTTAAGCTCAGAGGTGATACGGAAAAGGGTAGAGTTGTACTCGCTAACACTTTTATAATCTTGTAGCCTCAAATGAAGCCATTCATAGCGAGCTTTAGGGAGCAAAACCAGCTTCTGGTGGTCAAATATTTGTTTGATATTTTTCCACAACTCGAGAGGGTCCTCAATAGTAAGATACTCCCTCTTCAAGTTTTCGTGAAGATGGTGACGAAGAAATATCATGGCCTTAGCCTTATCTTAAGCGGAGGTTTGATTCTCATCGTTGATTGTCGCCCCTATATTTTTTCTTGTCAGATGAATTTTCGCATCAAGAGTCCATGGGAGGTAGTTATTTCCCGAGATGTCAAGTGCGACAAATTCAAGTTTTGATAAGTTTGACATTATATCTACAAATGAAAGTTACATGTGAAAATTTTGTAAAATAAAGGATTAGCAGGTGGAGAGTTGGATACAAGTTAGGAAAAAAAATTATAAATTAATTTAATTTTGTTTTGATATAAAATTTATATTAACCATGTGTAGATCACATATCTAATCAAACTCAAGTGTAATAATATTTGGTTGATTGTTTTTAGAGTAACATGAAAACTATTTTTTCAAAAGCTTAGTTGGATTGCATCTATCTTTGGTATATGTATGTTCTTGGTTATTTCGTTTATTTTAATCTTCATGTACTTTGTGCTCTTTGATAAAGCTAAAATTGATATATATATTTTTTCAACAAAGGAATTTTTAAGGAAAATTATAGGACAATGCATAACATACGTTATTCTTAATTTTGTCACCGGAGATCTTTTGTGAACAAGATATTTTAACAAAATAGTAAAATAAAGATGTTATTTTTTGTTTGAATTGCCTGTTGAAAGAGTTGCTCAGGTCTGTTACGTCTTAGTCTTTGTATGTTCATTTGTTTGTTGTCCTAGTTTGTTTACAAGCGAGATTGTTAATTCATTCAGAAAAGGTCTTCATACTGTCATTTCCTCTCTCTAGATATGCGATTAAGGTTTCGTCTAAGTTGATTAGATCTGTGATGAATCTGATAGTAACTTTGATTATTCTTGTTTTTGGTAGTGTAGATTATCTGTTTGATAATCTTGTGTAAATGTTTAAAGAAGTTAGGGTTCATACGTTTCTGAACTGTTTGTGTATTTGTTTGTTTGGGTCATAAACGTTCAGATTTGATAATTCGGTTGTTTTGGATCTTAAATCTGTAAATGATACCTTGTTTAGATATTTCTCTTTCTTTCTCTATCTTTCTCTCTCTCTCTATCTATCTAAGATTTCATCTCTAAAACTCGTGGTTTAGGGTTGTTGATCGAGTATCTTCGTAGCCTGTTAGATCTGAGATTAGAGAGTGTCTACAAATTATTGTGTTGATGATCTGTAACATGAGATTATGAGTGTTTTGGCTGTATTCATGTAAGATTTGTTTGGGTATGATTTTAAGTGTCTTTAATCTTGAAGTTTTATCATATTCAATTTAATAAAACAAAGTTAATTGCAAATCTTTTGTCTTGTTTTGATTTGTCAAAATGGAAACTAAGGAAGGGTTATGTTGTTTTGAAATTCTTCTTCTTTAGAGTTTGTTCTCTCTTTGTTGCACAACAGTTCTCTCAAATCTGTTCTAGGATCTAAACGTATTGTGTTCTTTATCCGTTAGTTCGAGAGTTTTGAGTGTAGATCATCATGTTGATGTTCTAATAGGTGAACTGAGTGTTTTTGTCAAGAGATCCTAGTAATTTGAAGTTTTGAACAGATCGGTTTATGTAAATTGTTTATGATCTTGTTTGTGTGGTTAGTCGAACCATGTGGTTTGAGTGTTTCTAACCAGTTGTATGTCAAGATTGTTCTTGCATATTTTGAAAAGCCTTGTATATCTTCTCTTGTGAGAGTTTTTTGTTGTTGCAAGTCGTGTGCTTGTTTTTCTTGTAAATGTTATGCTATCTTGAAGATGTATTCTTCGATAGTGTTTGCCTTTGTCTCACTGGTCTTGGATTCTTCATGTTTTGAGTCCGACCGTAGTGAGGTTTGTGTAGGATCATTGTGTTGGTGATCTTATTTGTTTCTTATTCGTCTCTTTGAGACTTCATCGCCAATCCTAGTGATGTTAGTTCACTGGTCTAGGTGATGCTTGTTTTTTTTTCTTCCACACTGGTCTAGGGTCGTTTGTAGATTCTTCATGTTGTTGAGTCTAGTCCCGTTAGATCGTAGTGTTGTTTTCTATCAGTTCTTCGTGTTGTCAATCTGATTTTATATAGACTTGTTATGTAATTGCTCTGGTTTAGAGCTGTCTTTGTTAAGTCTGGTAAAGTTCATGCTATTCTTGTTGTTTTCAGACTTATCTCGTATGAATCTTGAGATTGAGTCTTTGTTGTGAAGTTATAAAAGGTTTTTTGCTTGAATAAAAAAATAGACTTTATGTTATTTACAAGTTATTTCTTGATATGATTCTTATAAAGTTGTAAAGGTTTTTTTTGTCATGGCAATTTAGTTTTTAAATTCTTCACAAGTTATATCTCTTGAACACTTTCTATATCTTCAATTTAGAACTCTTTGGAACTTTAACCAGAGATCTAGAGATTTTGTGTATAAAATTTTGTTAGATCTTGTTGGTACTAATATCTGATCTGTGTGATGATATGTTCTGTAGAGAGTTGTAATGATCTTTTGTTTGTGAGAATGATTGCAAGATTTCTCTTAGGATCAAAGGTGTTTTTGGTGTTAGATCTAAGAAGATTTAAAAGAACAAACCTGATCAAAACATCAAATAACTTGTGTTTTGTCAGACATGTTTCTCTGATAATATAATGTTACAGAATCTTGTGATTCTTGTTTGATCATATGTATTCGAATGGTTATAGATCTGTATGATTCTATATGTTTTTTATATGATTGTTTTATTTTGCCTTGTTGGCATGAAATATTTTTTGTTGTTTACCTAAAATTCATAGTAAAATCAAGATGGAAGTTGATTTCGGTTTTTTTGTTTACTAGTTGATGATTTTTTTAAATATAATGTGGTACACAAAGTGTTGTTAAATAAAACAATTTCGAATGTATTTTACATTGAAAAAGTTTTTTGTTAGCAACTTATATTGTTGGTGTTACTTTCGTGTATCTTTTGTTCTTTTTTGAAAGGACATTACAATAAATAATACCAAACGGCATAAAAAGCTTGTAAAAAGACACAAAAATTCTTTGATTATGTATTCAGGTATAGTGCATTGAAAAGGAGATTATCGGGAATGCACAGTAAATTTAGAACATAAACATACATTATAAAAACCTTCACCTAATTAGTAGAACATTTTCTTGAACCAGGACTTGATGGTATGGTGCATTTAGTATCTCTTGTTATAGTGGCAGCCTCGGTCTTCTGTGGTTGGACGAGTGGAGTAGCCACAGTCTCAGCAGGTGTAACACCTCGAAAATTTACGTCCTATAATGTCTTGGCACATGTCATAACCTTTAAACGTGTGAAAGAATACTTTCGAGAGACTAAAGTTGACAAACAATGAAACTATGTAAATATAAGGGTTCAAAGTGTCAACAATGAATAAATATACTTTACAATAACCCTACATGATGTTTATAACCTTAAACGAATGGATCATGGATCATACGAAGCGAATTGTGAAAGAAAGTGAGAGATTACAAACTACAGGGGTTAAATGTGTCAACATGTTAAGATATACCTCTGAGTGACCTTTTAGCAAACCCGAAGCCTTGTATCGATTAATTATGCTCACTAGAATGCACCATAAAAATTTCACCAAGTTTCGTTACCGTATGAGAAAGTTATGATAAAATTCGTGTGTGAGGGTTAGAATCATCAACATTGAAAATTAGGGCTTTTCGGGTGATCACAAAGTTACCCGAGGACTTGACAAAGATGGTATAAGCCTTAAAGCCCCTATATGTCAATATTAAAGCCTCTTAATGCAAGAAACCATGTGAAAATGACCTTTCGGGGGACCAAGGGCCAAAAGTGCAATTAAAGAAAATTGTGTAACCTGATCAGGAGACTAAGGCGGGCCGCGTAAGATCCTTAAGACCTTTACGCGGGCCGCGGGCGACTGCCAGCTACTGAAACAACAGGCAGCTGCCTGTTCTGTCCATTAACCGACTCCAATGCCATTTTGGCATACCATGGGCTTTCCTAAAGTGGTTTTTAGGCTGTAGAGGGCACATGTATACATCAGGGAACAATTGTAGACATAGATGGCATGATCTTGGACAATCAAAACTTATATATAAAGGGCCATGGGTTGCAACTTTTGTTCTTGCAATCATAATTCAAGTCCTGATCATTTCTAGAGCACAAGATCAGTTTCCAAGCATCCCTAATCATAATTAGGACTTCGGTAAGTACCCATAACCTTCCTTAATCGCTTTTTGCTTAGTTTATAGCTCAAAAGTCAAACCATCGTAATTATGGTTTGACTTAGCGATTAATCGCTAACGATCCAGCGATTGGTCAATGCAAAGGTAGTTATAAGTTGGTGTGACAACCCGTGATTTACGGCACCTAATTTCGAGATTAGCAGATGATTAACGCAATAATAATTAGTGTTTACAGAGCAAATTAATTTAATTAGGCCTTTGGAGTGCCCAGGAACGTTTATCCGACTTTACAATGTGCAAACGGTGGTTTACGGAGAAATCTGCTGAATGATAAGCGACAACGGATTGAAACCGAACAGGATACTGACAACGCCGACAAATATTAAATTTTTACGATATATATTTTAGCTTTGTAATTAAATTTTTGTAACTACAGTCGAAACCGGATCGAAAAGCGGATTAAAGACGACAACGATTCAACTTTTCGCGATTATTACCGTAATTGACGAACGGGCGTGCAAAACAACGACTACCGACCGTATTTTTGTGTATTTTAATTCTTGACGTTAAACGGAGTTCAGGGTTTTGACAACGGGTCTCGTAGGATTTACGGGCCACTTACACACGGGGATTGAGCTTGTGGGCCCTGGGCCCAAGCCAAAACCCACAAGCCTAAACATGCACATGATATACTAGATCTATTCCTTAAAGATCTAAGCAAAATCTCACTAAATCTATAAGATCTCTTAAAATCTAAACCAAATCTATATAAATCTCTTGTAGAGATTTTATGTCAAAAAAAAGGGAAACACACAAATCCAATATCTCTATAATTGCACCCAATTTTCTTTTTATACTCCACAATTACAAACACACACAGACTTGAAGTCTGTCTTTCTCTTTTCCCTCGATCTAGATATACAATATACACACACTCAAAGTCACAAAACTCTAAGTCTCCTCTCTCTTCTCCGGTCGTACACACACAGCCCCCTTTGTTTCTTGGATTCACAACCGGCCACCACAGTGGCGGCGGCGACGGGTCAGACGGTGGCGTGCGGCGGCGCGTGGCGGCGATTGGTGGTGCGCGACTGCGAGACAGGAAAGAAGAGAGATGAGAGAGGGACTGGAGATCGAAAATCGGCTCGACGGCAGAGGTGACGGCGGTGGTGAGTTGGTCCGACGGGCTTCACCGGTTCGGGTCAAGCTTGGTTCGAGTTTTGGTTCAGATTCGGTGTTCGGGTTAGTGTTCGGCTCAACTCGGTTTGACTCGGTCAACCGAGTCAACTCAGTTAACAGATGGGTTCGGGTTCAGCTCGGAACGGGTCCGGTGCGGTCAGATTTGTTGTGGCAGAAGCGGTTCAAGTTGACTCGGTCAACTCAGCGAGTCGACTCGGCTCAACTCAGTCAACGAGAGCTGACTCGGCTCAACTCAGTCAACGAGAGCTGACTCGGTCAACTCAGACCCGGTCAACTCAGTCCGCGGTTCGACGCGAGAGATTTGGTAAAAATTAAATTCACGTTTATTTTGTTATTTTTAGTGTTAACGAGCTCGAACCGATTCGGATTAGTATTTAAATTACACTTTGTCGTGCTTACAACATTATATATTGATAACTGAATAATTGTTGATTGGTTTTTGAAAAATAACGACAACATGTGTTGTCGGGGGCGTCCAAAAACAGAGGAAACTCTGCCCGTTTTTCGAGAAAATCCATAAACTTAAAGCGCGTTTTATTATAAAACTTTTTGGATCCGAGGAACTTTTATAAAGACAAATCTAAATATGAAACTACTTTCGACGATACTCTACAATGTACGAAAACGATGGTTTGGAAGTTATTTTACAAGAAATAAATATAGTTATTATATTTATTAGAAACGTCAATATTTGACAACTCTGCTACAAAATCAATATTACTTTTATATTTATTCTCAAATGCCGATAACACAAATGAGATTTCATATAACAAACAAACAAATCTCGTTTTATAGAAAATAAATATAACTATATATTTATTTTAAATACCAATCAACACGCGTTCATGTTATAAAATTAATACGGGTTATGTATTTGTTTTGAATACCAAAAACACGACGGATCTTTTATAAACTTAAATAAAGTTTATATGTTATTTCGGATATCAAGCGACACGACTACTGTTTTACAAAATAAATATAGTTTTATATATTTATTTCAAATATCGTGCAACACGAATTCTTTTATAAAAATAAATATAGTTATATATTTATTTTCAAACACAATGACTCGACGATTTGGATATCATTCTCGACAATTCTCTTATAAAATAAATATAACTTTTTATATTTATTACAAACGTCGAAACAGCGTATACGTATATTATGGCAAGTATATACAAGACGTAATATATAATACAAATTTATTATATATTACTTTCATACGAATATTCCTTTATATCAACATACGACTTCCTAAAACGAGCTAACAAGTATAACTTCTTCGCTTCTTTTAAGTTGACAATTTACCGTCAAATTGTTCGGTCAACGATTCGGTAGAGCTCGATGACACGTAGTTTAGTTACTATGTTATTTAGAAACTTATTAGGTATTCCATGTTAGGAATATTGTAGAATGCACACTAGCAAGTCAAGTCTTGGAAACGACATCATCGAAGTCGTAATTAGCTAGCTTTGCACAAGGAATATTCAGGCGAGTTCATAACCCCCACTTTTTACTGTTTTACATTCTTGTAAATGTTTTCGGGGTGGAAAGACATGCACGTTTTGCAAAAACATACAAAGTCTTGAAAAAAATGCAAAACTCGTATTTCTAAACCATATTACGAAGGGATTTCGAGTAACACAAATGATTTATGAAAGGTTTATACTAAACATACCGGTTTTTACAAAACAAATGCTTATTTTCGAAATGTGAATAATTTTCGGTCAGGGTGACCAGGGATTTGGTCAGGGTGACCAGGGACTCGGTCAGGAGGGTTACAAAAGGATTACAGACATTTTTATACATGGTATGGTTAGCGTAAGGAGGGTTACTACTTAGATCATATGAGTGGGTAGGCGGGAACTGGAGGCCATTAATCCTCATTGTAGGACCGAGGGGCACAATGCGGTAGATCTATCTGGGTGTAGCGAGCCCAGCCCCAGGCCCAGCAGAATGGACCTCGGGGTGACTATGTACCCGACGCACAAATCCGCTAGGTTTGAGTCTTCCTACTTGCACTTCACACATATCAATGGCCTTGCAAACTATTGGTGATCTCTTTTTTTTCCTTATTTGCTACATACCAGGGATTCTATACTTACAAAAATACTTGTTCATACAAATTAAATACCATGTTTTATACAAAATTCAAAGCATAGGATTATGCGGGTATGGAGTCAAAGTCAGGGTGGGCATTGACGGTTATACGAACATTACAAATACAAGACTTTATAAATACATGGCTTTTATGAACATACTGTGTTACAAACACAACGTTTCCATATAACTTGGCAAGAAAATGATTTTTAAATTCGTTTTCTCAATACTATTTCAAAAACCGGTTACTCCAAAGATTTATTTCAAATCTTTCACAACTCAAAAGATTTATCTCAAATCTTTTACAAACAAACTATGAACTCGCTCAACTTTATGTTGATTTTTTTCGCATGTTTCTTTCTCAGGTTACTTTTCAAAGTTATGGCACGGTTGCCAAGGAGATCCATAGGAGTTTCGAGTACTTAGCGGCGTTCATTTTTCTAGAAGTCTTTGCTTATTTGCTTCCGCTGTGCAATGAAGATACCAGTCCAGTCACGCCAATGCTCTGATATTTCGGGGTGTGACAGATTGGTATAAGAGCTATAGGTTACAGCGAATAGGGTTTTCTGTGAAGATACCTAGGCTCTAACCTCACTTTTCTCTGGGACTTAGACTATTAAGACGTTGAATACATACAGAACGCCTAGTACTCGAATATGGTCTCCAACCGTTGCCGAAAAGCAAACAGTTAAAATTTTGTTTTCAAACATACGCTAAAGTGGTGTTTTACACACGGTACACAAAGCAATTACATACAGTACACAACACTCTGAGAGTTTAAGAAACATGCATTTAAGACCTTCGGAACAGGGAATTCACCCGGGTGGCTGGATCTGGTCGAGAGACCAGGGAGTCAGTCTGAGAGGCTGGGAAGGTAGTCTGAGAGACTAGGAGATTCAGTCTGAGAGGCTGGGAGGATAGTCTAGTGGGACTAGGAGATTCAGTCTGAGAAGCTGGGAGGATAGTCTAGTGGGACTAGGAAGTTCAGTCTGAGAGGCTGGGAGGATAGACTAGTGGGACTAGGGGAATTACTTGATTGCTTCTTGGTGACTAACATGTTTATTGGATTATATGATTAATTATTTGCGCATGTGTGTGTTTATTAAAGGTCATCACGTAGGAACCGCGAATATTAACTCGGGCACATTGACTTCCCGAGCAGGCAGCCTACGTATAACGAAACACTAGCGCACGAGAATACATGGAACTCAATTTCTACGTCAACGGATGTCGGGGTACATCACCTTCTACGCGGCACACAACGCTAGTGCACAGATATACGTGAAACTTAAGCTATACATCAACGGAGGTTGAAGTATGACACATACGACTATCGAGGCGAGGCCTTCGAGAAGGAACGATGACGCAATTTAACGACGACGCTAGATTCCTGTCAGCAGGAGAACTAACGATCTGGAAACGACAACTTGTCACGCGATCCTGCAACGGCACGAATCACGCCAGGGAGAAGACGAATGTCTCCGCATCCCCCCCCCCACCTAATTAATGACGAATACGCTATGTTCGACATTCCATGGTAATGTCACCTAACAATTGGTCGTCACACGAAACCCCAGGTAAAGTCCTCAAATTTCTTTTATTGAAATTTCGAATTTCACACTTACTGAGTAGATTTTCGTATCTCTACTCCTCTTAATGGTCATTGTATCACGATCATTTCTTTACAAGTTACATACATGGTTTTTCGCTGTGACCATGCCGAAAGTTTTCTTGTCGATATATATATTTATTATCGGATTGCACTAAAAACCAGGTTCAGTTGTTTGAACTTGCCCATTACACACATTTACTTCAGAGCATCATATGATGTATTGGGAGCATCATATTCCAAAATTTGTTTTGACAAGTGTTTCATTTATTCCGAGTCGAAATAAACTTGTTTGGCATTCGACTCCATTAAAATTGTCTGTTGATTTCGACACCATGTGATGGTGATTTTCATTAGTTTGAAGCTTGCGCTAAACTCGTTTACGCATCTCATGCACGGATTTAATTAATTATTTATTTATTTGCTTTAAATCCGCTTCGATTTATCATAGTTAAGCGGTCTTAACACAATTGTGCGTTATGACAATGGTACACAAATTCATTGCATATTCCAGTGTACCTACTAACGGTTCTTTCAACATCGATCGAATATTTTACGATATTTATTGTTTCTTCATCTTCGATCGAAAACATTATTTCTTTGATGTTCCATTTTCAATTGAAAATCCTATGATGTCATTTGAAACAAACTTTCCAATTCACTTTATTGCGCTTTCATTTGACTTCAAACACGGTGAATTTGTTTGATCACCGCTATTATAAAGTTATTTAAATCACTACGACACCTTGTGGTGTCAGTACAAACTTGTAGCTTGGGCTAATTATATGATTGAGCGTTTCATGTAAAACAACAGGTGATACTTGTTCGATCACCTCTATTATTAAATTGTTTAATTCATTGCGACACCTTGTGGCGTCGGTATGACTTGCAACTTGCGCTGATCACGATCGAGCGTTTCAAGCAAACTATTACATTTGAGATTGTGGATTCTAAGTTCATCTAGTGGATGTTATTGTTACTAGAACTCATTTACATGTTATAAACGTTCCTGAGGAATTCGATTGGTCGAAGTTCCTGTTCATTGTTGAATCCTTGTTAACTTAGTCGCACTGGTGACTGTATCATTACGTGTCGTTTCCTTTGACATTAATTACTGAGACACCTTTCTTTTAAACCGTTGGGTTCATATTGTTGAGGAATGTCATTAAATTCACATAATTCCAGTAAGTCTTGTTTCGATTACGCGGTCATTCACTTTGTTATTATTCGGACTTACCTGCGAACAACACAATTCTGAGGAGATAACATGGTCTAAATTTCGAGGACGAAATTTCTGTAACAGGGGGAGAATGTGACAACCCGTGATTTATGGCACCTAATTTCGTGATTAGCAGATGATTAACGCAATAATAATTAGTGTTTACAGAGCAAATTAATTTAATTAGGCCTTTGGAGTGCCCAGGAACGTTTATCCGACTTTACAATGTGCAAACGGTGGTTTACGGAGAAATCTGCTGAATGATAAGCGACAACGGATTGAAACCGAACAGGATACTGACAACGCCGTCAAATATTAAATTTTTACGATGTATATTTTAGCTTTGTAATTAAATTTTTGTAACTACAGTCGAAACCGGATCGAAAAGCGGATTAAAGACGACAACAATTCAACTTTTCGCGATTATTACCGTAATCGACGAACGGGCGTGCAAAACAACGACTACCGACCGTATTTTTGTGTATTTTAATTCTTGACGTTAAACGGAGTTCAGGGTTTTGACAACGGGTCTCGTAGGATTTACGGGCCACTTACACACGGGGATTGAGCTTGTGGGCCCTGGGCCCAAGCCAAAACCCACAAGCCTAAACATGCACATGATATACTAGATCTATTCCTTAAAGATCTAAGCAAAATCTCACTAAATCTATAAGATCTCTTAAAATCTAAACCAAATCTATATAAATCTCTTGTAGAGATTTTATGTCAAAAAAAAGGGAAACACACAAATCCAATATCTCTATAATTGCACCCAATTTTCTTTTTATACTCCACAATTACAAACACACACAGACTTGAAGTCTGTCTTTCTCTTTTCCCTCGATCTATATATACAATATACACACACTCAAAGTCACAAAACTCTAAGTCTCCTCTCTCTTCTCCGGTCGTACACACACAGCCCCCTTTGTTTCTTGGATTCACAACCGGCCACCACAGTGGCGGCGGCGACGGGTCAGACGGTGGCGTGCGGCGGCGCGTGGCGGCGATTGGTGGTGCGCGACTGCGAGACAGGAAAGAAGAGAGATGAGAGAGGGACTGGAGATCGGAAATCGGCTCGACGGCAGAGGTGGCGGCGGTGGTGAGTTGGTCCGACGGGCTTCACCGGTTTGGGTCAAGCTTGGTTCGAGTTTTGGTTCAGATTCGGTGTTCGGGTTAGTGTTCGGCTCAACTCGGTTTGACTCGGCCAACCGAGTCAACTCAGTTAACAGATGGGTTCGGATTCAGCTCGGAACGGGTCCGGTGCGGTCAGATTTGTTGTGGCAGAAGCGATTCAAGTTGACTCGGTCAACTCAGCGAGTCGACTCGGCTCAACTCAGTCAACGAGAGCTGACTCGGCTCAACTCAGTCAACAAGAGCTGACTCGGTCAACTCAGACCCGGTCAACTCAGTCTGCGGTTCGACGCGAGAGATTTGGTAAAAATTAACGTCACGTTTATTTTGTTATTTTTAGTGTTAACGAGCTCGAACCGATTCGGATTAGTATTTAAATTACACTTTGCCGTGCTTACAACATTATATATTGATAACTGAATAATTGTTGATTGGTTTTTGAAAAATAACGACAACATGTGTTGTCGGGGGCGTCCAAAAACAGAGGAAACTCTGCCCGTTTTTCGAGAAAATCCGTAAACTTAAAGCGCGTTTTATTATAAAACTTTTTGGATCCGAGGAACTTTTATAAAGACAAATCTAAATATGAAACTACTTTCGACGATACTCTACAATGTACGAAAACGATGGTTTGGAAGTTATTTTACAAGAAATAAATATAGTTATTATATTTATTAGAAACGCCAATATTTGACAACTCTGCTACAAAATCAATATTACTTTTATATTTATTCTCAAATGCCAATAACACAAATGAGATTTCATATAACAAACAAACAAATCTCGTTTTATAGAAAATAAATATAACTATATATTTATTTTAAATAGCAATCAACACGCGTTCATGTTATAAAATTAATACGGGTTATGTATTTGTTTTGAATACCAAAAACACGACGGATCTTTTATAAACTTAAATAAAGTTTATATGTTATTTCGGATATCAAGCGACACGACTACAGTTTTACAAAATAAATATAGTTTTATATATTTATTTCAAATATCGTGCAACACGAATTCTTTTATAAAAATAAATATAGTTATATATTTATTTTCAAACACAATGACTCGACGATTTGGATATCATTCTCGACAATTCTCTTATAAAATAAATATAACTTTTTATATTTATTACAAACACCGAAACGGCGTATACGTATATTATGGCAAGTATATACAAGACGTAATATATAATACAAATTTATTATATATTACTTTCATACGAATATTCCTTTATATCAACATACGACTTCCTAAAACGAGCTAACAAGTATAACTTCTTCGCTTCTTTTAAGTTGACAATTTACCGTCAAATCGTTCGGTCAACGATTCGGTAGAGCTCGATGACACGTAGTTTAGTTACTATGTTATTTAGAAACTTATTAGGTATTCCATGTTAGGAATATTGTAGAATGCACACTAGCAAGTCAAGTCTTGGAAACGACATCATCGAAGTCGTAATTAGCTAGCTTTGCACAAGGAATATTTAGGCGAGTTCATAACCCCCACTTTTTACTGTTTTACATTCATGTAAATGTTTTTGGGGTGGAAAGACATGCACGTTTTGCAAAAACATACAAAGTCTTGAAAAAAATGCAAAACTCGTATTTCTAAACCATATTACGAAGGGATTTCGAGTAACACAAATGATTTATGAAAGGTTTATACTAAACATACCGGTTTTTACAAAACAAATGCTTATTTTCGAAATGTGAATAATTTTCGGTCAGGGTGACCAGGGACTCGGTCAGGGTGACCAGGGACTCGGTCAGGGTGACCAGGGATTTTCATACATACAGACATATTACAAAAGGATTACAGACATTTTTATACATGGTATGGTTAGCGTAAGGAGGGTTACTACTTAGATCATGTGAGTGGGTAGGCGGGAACTGGAGGCCATTAATCCTCATTGTAGGACCGAGGGGCACAATGCGGTAGATCTATCTGGGTGTAGCGAGCCCAGCCCCAGGCCCAACAGAACGGACCTCGGGGTGACTATGTACCCGACGCACAAATCCGCTAGGTTTGAGTCTTCCTACTTGCACTTCACACATATCAATGGCCTTGCAAACCATTGGTGATCTATTTTTTTTTCCTTATTTGCTACATACCAGGGATTCTATACTTACAAAAATACTTGTTCATACAAATTAAATACCATGTTTTATACAAAATTCAAAGCATAGGATTATGCGGGTATGGAGTCAAAGTCAGGGTGGGCATTGACGGTTATACGAACATTAGAAATACAAGACTTTATAAATACATGGTTTTTATGAACATACTGTGTTACAAACACAACGTTTCCATATAACTTGGCAAGAAAATGATTTTTAAATTCGTTTTCTCAATACTATTTCAAAAACCGGTTACTCCAAAGATTTATTTCAAATCTTTCACAACTCAAAAGATTTATCTCAAATCTTTTACAAACAAACTATGAACTCGCTCAACTTTATGTTGATTTTTTTTGCATGTTTCTTTCTCAGGTTACTTTTCAAAGTTATGGCACGGTTGCCAAGGAGATCCATTGGAGTTTCGAGTACTTAGCGGCGTTCATTTTTCTAGAAGTCTTTGCTTATTTGCTTCCGCTGTGTAATGAAGATACCAGTCCAGTCACGCCAATGCTCTGATATTTCGGGGTGTGACAGTTGGTAATTATGTGGGCTTTAAACCCTTAAAAGGGTACTCACTGATTCCCATCCTAACTAGGTCGTTTGTCGAGTCAAAGATGTTTAGAAAAAGTCAACAGAAATGTAATCTTTCGTTTAACGCATAATTAACAACGTAAAAAGCATGTAACCTATTTTATCATTCATATAACCTGATAATAAGTATAAGAACTTGTCTAAGCTTGTTTGATTCGACAACTTTCTGTTTAAGATCGATTCGGAACCGAAAGGCGCATAGTTTGACTTTCTGCTTTGACTTTGGTTCTGACCCGATTTTGATAGGTTTGGACATGCCTTAAAGTTCCATTAGGACCTAGTTACATGTTTGTATAATCCTCTGCGTTTATACCACTTAAATCCTTAATTGTCCGACGTTTCCGTTAAGTGCTTAACTATTGACCGTAATGCCCTTATGATCATAAAACGAGATTTTTGAAGATGTGAAAAGACAATAACCTTTGTTACTGATTATTAAACATGTCCCTAAAATTTCACGTCAATCGGAGGTCTAGATTAGGAGTTATGCTCAATGGCGTAATTAAGAACGCTTTTATTAATTAAACGGCGTCATTAGCATAAAACCTATCTAACCCCAATTTTTGACACCAAACCTTTTAACCACTGATGTAATATAATATTTTGGGATTTTTGAAGATTTTTAATTATTTTTAAACTGACCATAAGCTAGGATTAGTGCCTTGATTCGGTAAATACCGATTATGCCCTTTTCGGGTATAAAATGAGTTTTACAAGTCCTTTTGATACCAACCCAATTGCTACTGATTTTAAATAATAAATGAAGTGTTTTGAACCTGTTTAATTTATCAGAAAACTCAGAATCCTATATTAAACCGTACGTCGCTTAAACGGCTTTATACGCGTATTATACGCATAGTTTGAGTTTAAAACCATTTTGTCTCTTAAGACTTATTACCAACTGAGGTAACCTGTTAAAATAAATTATTTTTCTGACTTATTTAGACCCGGATCACAGAAGCTTAATTAATCCCTTTTATAATCTTTAAAATGACCAAAATACCCCTACGGGGCTTAATATGAGATTAAACTCGTTTTGGACATAATGGAAGGTATCCTACTGATATCACAGCATATTTAAGGCATGTTAACTTAGGAAACCTGTTTAGGACTCTTATGGTTACCCGTTACGCTTCTTGCGCGTTCGGTTAGGTTTATGTAACTAGTTTGCATAAATTAGCCGAAACGGGTCAAACCTTATCGTTGTTATCTCAAAATCCAGAATGTGTTTAGATTACCCATATTATACAAGTCTTCAAACTTGTCGGGTCTAAATCACATTCTATTCCGGTCTTCGCTTTATCATGCGTTTGAACCGTATATTTCTCTTGAAAACTAATCGGTCTAAGTCAAGGCTTAAATTAAAGACCCGTTAGGATTCTAATAGGTTATTAAAAACCTTCGTTCCAGATTTAGGAGCCCAGTAAAAGCTATCTGTACTTGCTGATTTGATACGGCTGGGATTGAATTTATATTTAGCTCAGGTAAATACTTTTAACTTATTTTCCCTTCGTTCCAGATTTAGGAGCCCAGTAAAAGTATTGAGATGTCTCGTTTAATTTGTTTTGTTTGCTTAAAGCCTTTGGGGGGTTAATGACCGTGTCCCGGATATCCCTGGCATCATTTTACGAAATGGCCACGACCTTAGCACACAGGTGTAGGCGTACACATGTGAGTGTCTCATTTAAATAATGTGGTGTGTCTATTGATCTTTAACCCGGCTCGATCCGGGCTACTGAACGCATAAGAAACATGTAAATCCTTTACAAGTATTATATTCAAATAATTATCCCAAGTTATAAAATATTATTTGTGCCATGTGCATTCAAATCAATCATTTTTAAACCCTTTTCAAAATGAGTCAGTTGATTGTATTTACCGGTGTAAACTGACGTATTTTCCCAAAAAGGCTAAGTGCAGGTATTAATCGTAATTGGCTGGCTACTCCTAGCATCAATAAAGAGTCTCGCAAGCTTAGATGCCTAAAGTCTGTTGAACAGAGTTATTTTTATTTTCGATCCGCCTGTGGATCCTTTACTTCCGTTGTAATACTTGACGTTACATTAATTCGGATTGTAATATATTTATCCTTTTGCTTCCGCTGTGCATTTATATATTGTGTTGTTTGACGATGATGTTGCCAACCACGTCACGTTACTCCCCTACCGGGCCCACCAGTAAAGTGTGGAAATATTGGGGTGTGACAGGTTGGTATCAGAGCCAACATTGAGTGGCTTAAACACTAGCCTTTTGTGTTTAATCTCAATGACACATTTGCACATTCCTTGACCTTCTGAGTCTAGACTTAACATAGGAATATTCTCAATCCTCATCGGGAAATTTTGCTTTCGATTTTTTTTATATATTGGATACGTCGCCAAGCGAAGAAGCCGTAATAGGAATTCTTCACACCCGGAGCCTTAAATTGCTGACCTTTTTACATCGACTAGGATGAAGCGTGCAACCAAGGAGAAAGCATTCGGAAATAAAATGAAGAAGAAACTGCTTTTGCTAAAGATCGTTTCCTTAAAAGTCCTTATAACGATATTCATCTTTTAGTTCCTTCGAGGACAACATTATTCCTTTGAAGTCCCGTTTAGGGCAACCCTATACTTGTTTAAGTTTTAAAGGAACGATTATGTTTAAAATATCATTCCTATATTATAAGATCTACCATTATAATAAAATGGCAAAATCTAAGAAGGGACAAGACCTAGCCTCGTGTCATTATTAAGACCCGGCCAAGATGGCAGTTCCTCAATTTAGGTTCAGATCCTTATTAACATCTCGATTTAAAAATTATTCTGCGTTAATTATTAAAAAGGAATCTTAAAGGTAAACCTAGCCTATATGACGGGGCCAAGATGGTAGGACCTATTCAAGAGATTCACATCCTTGTTAACATCTGTAACATATTAATTTTTCTGGCAGACGTGGTTCAATAAAGTCACATAAATCATCCTTATACTGGATTCTCCCGAGATCCTTTCTTATTTTGTGATTTAAACATCCATTAGGGATAAAATGCCTACGGGCTATAATTAACGTCCTCTGAGACTAAAGACAGTCGTAGCCTACAACTCCCTGTCAAGAAAAGGTAATGGACTTGGACTCAGACCTTAATGCCACGATTCTATGAAATCATGGCTTATAAATTAAACTTGTCTACGCGACTAGGCCATTTGTGCTATTATTAACTTGTAAATCAGGATTTATGCTAGAAATCCTAAATAAAATAAATATTATTCCTTTCCTGCCAGTATAAATATTAAAAGAGAATTTTAAAAGGTTTGACCTAGCTTGAATGTCATTGAAGACCTAGCTAAGATGGTAAAACCTGTTTAAAAAAAGATTCAGATCATTATTAACATTTGAAAATGTGTTAACACTCCCGACAACAGTGATGCGATAAAATCACACTTGTCATCCTTATATTAGGAATTTTCCGCATCCCTTATTTAGCTTAAATGATCAATAGGAATCATGGTTGGTAAACGTCGAGCATGATGTACGCATCAAAACATCCATTTGGGATGTATACCTACGGGAAAAGGTGTATACATGAAAAGATAGTTTTATTTCATAAATTCTTGTCAAGACAATGAACTATGGAATTTTCCGATCCAAAGGAATCATCGATTATGTTTTAGATTTTTCCCTAGTAACAAGGCCCTATGCCATCAAGAGTCCTTGGGAACAAGCTCTTGTGCTATATAAAATGTCAGTACGACTTTGACAGGCGTGATTTATGTCCCCTGTCTAATAAATATGAAGGATTATATTCTGTTTACACGCCAAGGATTGGTTTATTTAAAAACCTAGGCAGAACATAATCAATTAACTTAAGGGGTAACTTTACAAAATAGTAACCAAGTTTTTAATATGTCCTAATAAAGTCACTCAATCTTATTTTGTCTCTATAAAATCACTCAAGTTTTATTTATTGTTCTAATGTTATGCAATTTCCAGGTTAACAAGTCACCTTCATAATATAGCAGGTCATGTTTCTTTTTTAGTCTTTAAACTTGAATAAATATTTATATTTTATTCTTTAAACTTCAAATATAATACTAAAAATTATTATAATGAACTGTTTCATGTAAAAAATTTATCATCTTCGTCATCTCTTGTAAAGACCATCTTCACAGAAACAGAAACATAGAAGATGCTCCATCATCAAATGGAGTCCACCACCCATATTAATATTTGGAATTCCATTACATAATATATTCTGACATTAGAAGCAAATGCAGACTTCACCATTTCACCCCAAAAATCCATCTAAACCTTTCAATTTTATAGTTTTTGTTCATCTTTAAAATCCACCTCTTTATTCAACCTTCAGAAATGGATCTGAAACATGGAACCCTATATTCTCTGGTCATTGATCTGAAAGAAAAACGAAAAAAGCAACCATACTTGGTCTCTGTCATCGAAGGTTGCTGGTTGTGGTTGTCATCGAAGGTTATCGGTCGTTCGAAGGGTCTGAAACGTCGGACAGGGTTTGATTGGGAGGATCATTGAAGGGTCTGGTGATATATACAAGATGATCGAAAGGTAGTGGTTTAAGATATATATTTTTATTTTATAAAATCCAATATAGACATATAAATAAATAAACATAAACATAAGCATTAAAATAAAATAAAAAATAACCTGTTGACCTGGTAATTACATAGTATTAGAACACGAAATTAAAGTTTAGTTAGTTTAAAGAGACAAAAAAATTTTGGATGACTTAATTGAAACAATAGGCAAACTTGGTTACATTTGTATGGCATTTTCCCTTAACTTAAATACTATCTTTTGGACTATATGGTTTATTTACACCATAACTATTTAATCAACAAATTCGACAATTCACCATATAATTAAATCAAATATTACTACTTGGTTTGTAGCCTTCAAAGCTTCACCATGGTTGACTCCTCTGAAGCTCACAATCATCCAGTTAATCAGAATGATGATACAAGACTGAATTTAACAGGCGCTGAGTTACAGACTATGTTAGATACAGCTGTAAACAAGGCCGTGAACCGAGTGTTAAGGGATCACAAGCGAAAGTGCAATAATACCCCAAAGCAAGGTTGTAAAAAGGGTAAGACCGGTTCAAACTATAACCAGTCCAAGCCAAAGGAGGCAAAACCCGAATGTAAAACCTGCAAGAAGAAGCACTTCGGAAAATGCTTCTACGATCAGACCAGGGGATGTGTCATCTGTAAAGAGATGGATCACAAGACCCATGAATGCAAGGACTTGAAGAACAACCAACAGTCGGGTGAAAAACCCAGATGCAAGATCTGCAGGAAGCAACATGTTGGAAAATGCACAATAGACCCACGTGCTAAATTATGTGGAATTTGCAAAACCAAGGGTCACAAGACCTTGGATTGCAAGAAATTGGAAGATGCGACCTGTCATGGCTGCGGCAAAAAGGGCCACATCAGTACTAATTGCCCTAAGGCTGCCAAGGGAGAAGCAACTAAGTCTGGGAAGGATTTGAGGGACAGACAGCAGACCGGTGAAGAGACCAAATGCAAAACCTGTAGGAAATATCACCTCGGGAAATGCAGATATGAATCTCAGCCTCTACCCTGTGGAATCTGCAAGTCCAAGGAGCATAAGACCTTGGATTGTAAGAGATTAGGAGACGCAACCTGCTATGGTTGCAATGAAAGAGGGCACATTAAGACCAACTGCCCTAAATACGCTAAAAAGCTAGAGGAAGTTAAAAAGATCAAAGCTGGAAGCTCTCAAATGGATGCTCAAGAGACTGTTCAGGATAACAATGTCACAACAGGTACTTTCTTTACTAATAACGCTCATGCTAGAGTATTAATTGATTCAGGTTCAGATAAGTCTCTCGTAGACAATAGATATTGTAAATCATTAAATCTGCCTGTTAAAACTCTAAGCGTTAAGTATGAAGTAAAATTGGCCGATAGTACCTCAGAGACTACTTCAGCAATATTAGATGGATGTTTTATATCCATTAGGAATTACCCTTCTCCGCTGTCCTTGTTTCGTTAATAGGAGGACTCGATATAGTAATAGGAAAGGATTGGTCGTCTTGTGACCAAGCCCATATTGTGGGTGATAAGAAGCAATTAATTATCAAGACTCCTTATGAGACAACCCTCATAATTACATGTATCCGTACGATTAATTAATATTAAACAATATATAAATTATACCTTACATACCTCAAAAAAAATGGTGGAACCGGCCGTCCCCGGAATGGAACCTGGGTCTAGGCCACACCCTTTTGCGCGCCTAGCGAACCGAGCTAGGTGCCTAGTTTGTGAAATTTCCCTTTTGATTAAATATAAGCAAATGTACAATAACTTCCTTACTTCTTACTATAAGTCACCTACTTATCCTCCTCATGTTGACTAAGTATTAGAATCCAAGATTTTACCTCTATGTTTTAATTACTCTTGGCTTGCTTATGTTGACTAAACACTAGAAAGGATGAAGTAGAAACCATTAAGTATATTAGTGGTTATGCTAGAAAGGACATGGTAGGTATACATCACAGTCATTTGATGACAATACCCTAAATTAGTGAGGACATTAATGAAATCCTCAAGAAAGATCATCTTATACATTGTGGGATGGTCCAAGTTTTAAGGACCTTATTAGAAAACCTATTATCCGCGTCGCGAGATGGAAAAAGATGGAATAAGAATTTTTCCAACTCCCCCATAAGAGCTATAAACTATTGGCAGTATGATGCAAACCTTGGTTCATTGGTTGAAATAGTGCTCTTACTCAGTTAACCTAGAATCTAAGCATAATGCACTATATATAGATTGATGATTTAGCATCAGCTAAGAAGGGGCACATTAAGGTTTCAAAGCCTGTTCATTATAAATCCATTATGGATCTACCTCAGCTACTCACGTTGCATAGATTAAGAAATAACCAGTCAAAGCTAAGACTGCCCTAAAGTTGTTTAAGATTTTACAGCTAAGTTTAAAAAGGGGTTAGGAATGGAGGCGTTTAACCCTCCTGATGAATAATTAGGGGTAGCTCACATTAATAATGACACCAGATAAATCCCTTTATTGTGACTTGACTGCTAGGAGATACGTTTAGGATCAGGTGTTGCTAAGTCTCTCATAAGAACCTAAGTTTAGCAAACTTTTAGAAATTCTCCCGTAAGAACTCCAGATATTAAGCGTAAGATAAAACTTACCTGCGAAATCATAAGAACCATTTCTTCTGATCTTGTCAGAAACCTCCAGTCATAGAAAATTTTCCTCTCTCGAGAGGAAGTGCGTCAGCACATATAATTTATATCTCTTTAATCTCTATCGATTCCGAATACCAAATGGTATGATAAAAGCATCATATGAGGATTGGTGTATCTTAATAAATTCCATAGGTTGCTTCCATGCCTGATCAGTATGGAGGTTTAATGCATGGGACCACAAAGATATTCCGATGGTCATAGAGTACTAAAGTCAACTAATGGTATTCAAAGGAGATATCCTGAATGGAATTGTCCAAATAAATGTTCCAGACCGAGGAATTCGTGGACTCGTATCGTAAATGTGTCACTTAATTAACACAAACAATGGTGGATGAATTGGAGCCTGAGATTTGTAAAAAAAAAAATCTCTGTAACCTCCTTGTACCTTGATTATCTTCTCCTAATATTACCCTGTTTACCCCTGAGAGGCAGGTAGAGTTAAGGTTTAAATTCCGTTTAAGGTTGTGTTATTATGAAATCTCCAAAACGGTTAGTACCATCATTGGAAGAATCGAAACCCTGATTAACTAAGTTTAAAATAGAGGGTTCATATAGCCTAACTCAATATCCTGGGAATCCAGTATAATTAATTATGAAAGACGGTTCATTTTGCTTATGCATTATCACCACAACCCTAACTAGGCAACGATTAAGAATTTGCCATCAGCTGCCCAGGATCGTCGATCTGTTCGACTAACGGCAAGGATTAGCTATTCCTTAAAAAAAATTAGTTAAGCAGTGGTTGGAATAACCATATCACCTTAAGATGAGCTTTTCTATAAATAGTTTATATATAAGCATCAAGGCTGCTCCTTAGGAGACCTTGTATAGATGAAATGTTACACATCTATTGTTAGGACAATAGATTGGTAAATCCAATTATCAGGATCTGAAAGTTGTATTGGAAACAACAAATAAGATCACGCAGATTCATAACCTTCAGTAAGATGCCAGTATTCGGCAGAAAATCAAGGATTAATGAAAATAGCAAAACCTTCTAAATTCTTGTTAAGGAATAAGGTTCAACAAAAGATATCACCCAGGAAAAGTGTGCCAAATTTGTTAAATTATCAGGCTAGTTAAGCTCTGAATATATAGAATCATCCGAAGGAAATCGGATGTACCAAGATCAAGTAGCTTATAAGCTAAAACCTACTTAAGGAGTTTGGCGGAGCTCGCAGTACATTGCACACTAGTGACTGAAGGAGGTGTTTCGCCAATAAGTCAAGGAGCACTATCACAATATGGTATGCGGATTTATGATGTGATAAACATCCTATATCGATTGAGGATCGACAGGTTAAGAAGCTTCGAAGGAAGCATGTACCGATTGTAAAGGTCAAATGGGATGCCCGTAGAGGTCCCGAGTTTACGTGGGAGGTTGAGTCCACAATGAAAGAAAAGTACCCTTATCTATTTCAGTAAATCTTGAGGTCGAGATTTCTTTTAAGGGGGTGAGGATGTAACACCTCGAAAATTTACGTCCTATAATGTCTTGACACATGTCGTAACCTTTAAACGTGTGAAAGAATACTTTCGAGAGACTAAAGTTGACAAACAATGAAACTATGTAAATATAAGGGTTCAAAGTGTCAACAATGAATAAATATACTTTACAATAACCCTACATGATGTTTATAACCTTAAACGAAAGGATCATGGATCATACGAAGCGAATTGTGAAAGAAAGTGAGAGATTACAAACTACAGGGGTTAAATGTGTCAACATGTTAAGATATACCTCTGAGTGGCCTTTTAGCAAACCCGAAGCCTTGTAACGATTAATTATGCTCACTAGAATGCACCATAAAAATTTCACCAAGTTTCGTTACCGTATGAGAAAGTTATGATAAAATTCGTGCGTGAGGGTTAGAATCGTCAACATTGAAAATTAGGGCTTTTCGGGTGATCACAAAGTTACCTGAGGACTTTACAAAGATGGTATAAGCCTTAAAGCCCCTATATGTCAATATTAAAGCCTCTTAATGCAAGAAACCATGTGAAAATGACCTTTCGGGGGACCAAGGGCCAAAAGTGCAATTGAAGAAAATTGTGTAACCTGATCAGGAGACTAAGGCGGGCCGCGTAAGATCCTTAAGACCTTTATGCGGGCCGCGTGCGACTGCCAGCTGTGAAAACAACAGGCAGCTGCCTGTTCTGTCCATTAACCGACTCCAATGCCATTTTGGCATACCATGGGCTTTCCTAAGGTGGTTTTTAGGCTATAGAGGGCACATGTATACATCAGGGAACAATTGTAGACATAGATGGCATGATCTTGGACAATCAAAACTTATATATAAAGGGCCATGGGTTGCAACTTTTGTTCTTGCAATCATAATTCAAGTCCTGATCATTTCTAGAGCACAAGATCAGTTTCCAAGCATCCCTAATCATAATTAGGACTTCGGTAAGTACCCATAACCTTCCTTAATCGCTTTTTGCTTAGTTTATAGCTCAAAAGTCAAACCGTCGTAATTACGGTTTGACTTAGCGATTAATCGCTAACGATCCAGCGATTGGTCAATGCAAAGGTAGTTATAAGTTGGTAATTATGTGGGCTTTAAACCCTTAAAAGGGTACTCACTGATTCCCATCCTAACTAGGTCGTTTGTCGAGTCAAAGATGTTTAGAAAAAGTCAACAGAAATGTAATCTTTCGTTTAACGCATAATTAACAACGTAAAAAGCGTGTAACCTATTTTATCATTCATATAACCTGATAATAAGTATAAGAACTTGTCTAAGCTTGTTTGATTCGACAACTTTCTGTTTAAGATCGATTCGGAACCGAAAGGCGCATAGTTTGACTTCGGTTTTGACCCGATTTTGATAGGTTTGGACATGCCTTAAAGTTCCATTAGGACCTAGTTACATGTTTGTATAATCCTCTGCGTTTATACCACTTAAATCCTTAATTGTCCGACGTTTCCGTTAAGTGCTTAACTATTGACCGTAATGCCCTTATGATCATAAAATGAGATTTTTGAAGATGTGAAAGGACAATAACCTTTGTTACTGATTATTAAAGATGTCCCTAAAATTTCACGTCAATCGGAGGTCTAGATTAGGAGTTATGCTCAATGGCGTAATTAAGAACGCTTTTATTAATTAAACGGCGTCATTAGCATAAAACCTATCTAAACCCAATTTTTGACACCAAACCTTTTAACCACTGATGTAATATAATATTTTGGGATTTTTGAAGATTTTTAATTATTTTTAAACTGATCATAAGCTAGGATTAGTGCCTTGATTCGGTAAATACCGATTATGCCCTTTTCGGGTATAAAATGAGTTTTACAAGTCCTTTTGATACCAACCCAATTGCTACTGATTTTAAATAATAAATAAAGTGTTTTGAACCTGTTTAATTGATCAGAAAACTCAGAATCCTATATTAAACCGTACGTCGCTTAAAACGGCTTTATACGCGTATTATACGCATAGTTTGAGTTTAAAACCATTTTGTCTCTTAAGACTTATTACCAACTGAGGTAACCTGTTAAAATAAATTATTTTTCTGACTTATTCAGACCCGGATCACAGAAGCTTAATTAATCCCTTTTATAATCTTTAAAATGACCAAAATACCCCTACGGGGCTTAATATGAGATTAAACTCGTTTTGGACATAATGGAAGGTATCCTACTGATATCACAACATATTTAAGGCATGTTAACTTAGGAAACCTGTTTAGGACTCTTATGGTTACCCGTTACGCTTCTTGCGCGTTCGGTTAGGTTTATGTAACTAGTTTGCATAAATTAGCCGAAACGGGTCAAACCTTATCGTTGTTATCTCAAAATCCAGAATGTGTTTTGATTACCCATATTATACAAGTCTTCAAACTTGTCGGGTCTAAATCACATTCTATTCCGGTCTTCGCTTTATCATGCGTTTGAACCGTATCTTTCTCTTGAAAACTAATCGGTCTAAGTCAAGGCTTAAATTAAAGACCCGTTAGGATTCTAATAGGTTATTAAAAACCTTCGTTCCGGATTTAGGAGCCCAGTAAAAGCTATCTGTACTTGCTGATTTGATACGGCTGGGATTGAATTTATATTTAGCTCAGGTAAATACTTTTAACTTATTTTCCCTATACGGGCTTGGGGTACGGTATATAAAATACCGCTTGGTCGGGCATTGAATCTTTAATTGTATGATGGTTAAAGTATTGAGATGTCTCGTTTAATTTGTTTTGTTTGCTTAAAGCCTTTGGGGGGTTAATGACCGTGTCCCGAATATCCCTAGCATCATTTTACGAAATGGCCACGACCTTAGCACATAGGTGTAGGCGTACACCTGTCAGTGTCTCATTTAAATAATGTGGTGTGTCTATTGATCTTTAACCCGACTCGATCCGGGCTACTGAACGCATAAGAAACATGTAAATCCTTTACAAGTATTATATTCAAATAATTATCCCAAGTTATAAAATATTATTTGTGCCATGTGCATTCAAATCAATCATTTTTAAACCCTTTTCAAAATGAGTCAGTTGATTGTATTTACCAGTGTAAACTGACGTATTTTCCCAAAAAGGCTAAGTGCAAGTACTAATCGTAATTGGCTGGCTACTCCTAGCATCAATAAAGAGTCTCGCAAGCTTAGATGCCTAAAGTCTGTT
>JARYGA010024745.1:0-38336 GCA_030545235.1 Helianthus tuberosus
CATGCCCTACTCCTTATTATAAATTTTTATAAAACTCTCACCAAAGTCTCAATGGTTTCCAACGACTCGAGTAGCGTGAATAACCGAAAAGATGCGTGCCGGTCACTACATGTCGGTGATAGAGCACAGTCTATTACGCCAAAGCGCGTACTTGACGTTATTGAGTATAGTCGGATCACTTTGGGTAGTCAAGTCACTCTGGGTGCGAGACATGTTTCGACAAAACCCAGATAATCTCTCTTCGATTTTATATGTTTCGATTCTGGAATTCGCCACCGCTGACTCTGTGATTTATCGATTTCATGTGAAATTTTATGTGTTTTTATGTGATTTCATGTGTTTATGTGTTTCGGTTTTGGTGATTTATACGCTTTTCACTGTTCGCTTTGATCAACACGCACGACTCGCACTACACATTTATCCAAACACGCTAACAAATCGATTGTGTTATTCGCAATCGCCACTCGCTAATCGCACTCGCAATACTCGATCGTCGTACGTCGCTGTGAAAGATAGGTGAATACATGCAATATATGTAGGTCAATACGTGCAAAATATAGTTGAATACACACTTTCGTGCCTGAGTGGACTACGTGCTTATGTGTTTCTGTGTTTATGTGACTCTGTGGATTTTGTGCCTACGTGATTTTGTGCCTTAATATGTTCGTGTGCTCTTGTGAATTCACTTGACTATACTAGGGTTAATCGAAACTGTGTTTGAGTCCTGTGACGATGTCTGTTTGCAAACAATGTCGTCATTTGGATCACACATTGCACGCTCAGCTAGCCGCAATCATGAAGACAAACGCATCACTGCACTAGTCGCCAAGCAAATAGCGAAAGTCATCCTGCAAATTCTTAGCGAGCTGAACGAAAACACTAGCAAGTCTTCGGAGGAGTCCCGGACTGATACTCCCAAGGCAACTTTTAGCGTCATGCAGTTTAAAGCATGCGGACCCAAGGAATTCACCGGCGAAGATGGGCCTACGGCCATGTTTCAATGGTTTGATTCAATCGAAGTCACCCTGCGCCAGAGTGGCTGTTCGGAAGCCCTTTGCACTGTTAACGCCACCGGCGTCTTCCAATTGTGACAACCCTCACTAAACCAGGTATCCGTACGACTTAATTAATAATTAATTACTGCTTAATTACTGTGCTTGCTTGAACTTGTGAATAAACTGCTACTTGAATACTGATACATGTACTTACTTGCATCATACTTTACTTGCTGTCACTACATTATTTACATGCTGAACCTTAGTGACAAACATGATGCACAAAAAGCACAGTAGCACTATAGCGGATAACCTATTGAACATGCTGATAAAGCCAGCATCAGGCAAACACTGCCTCTAAGGCCTGTAAGAGCCTGAAATATTTTACTACACTAGTGGTGAGTGTAGGGATATAAGGGTTGTAGAACTGCGTCTCTAGGAATAAGTTTCAATGACTGGATGTGCCTAAAACGTACTCTAAGTACAAAATTCAGCACTTTACATAATAATTCAGCTTTTAGCTAACTAATAAAGTGCCAAAACATGAGAAAAATATTACTAGACACTTTCCAAAGTGTCAGAAATGAGTTGTGTCACTAAAAGGGGTATTAACGACACTTTAAAGCTTTGTTAAGCACTTTAACGGATTACTATCCAACCGAACAACCGGACTATACCCGAAACATGAAAATATTGTTATTTTCATTACTTATCTTTTTCTGAGCCAGTTAGGGTCCCTGAATACCCTAACACCCGTCATAACACATGACACACTAATAACCGGGTTAGGCACTTAACTAACTTACTTAACCTAACTAATATACCTAACTATCTAATTGGATTCGAACTAGACCCCCCCCCCCTTAATCAAACCGTCCCCATGAGGGGGACACACTTGTACTCTTGTTGATTATTATATTAAGTATGCTTAATATCTAGGAAGCATAGTATCCATTGGTTAAACACATTATGATTTGCCTATAAGTTCTTGTTATGGCACATATGATCATTCACATAACACACATTATCACAACACCACTCCACAACTCTCTCTTTTTCTCTAGAAGCTTACGGCCGAACCCCCACACCCATCCATCAATTTTTCGAGTTTGATCTTGCAAGTTCCAATCATCTACAAGTGTTAAGGGTCGCGTATAAGGAGTCTTGATGCAATCGGAAGGCGAAGGACCTCTTCATCTTGCTTTTATCCACGCGTTTTTCGCATAGATTCTTCCCTAGCCTCGAGCTAGTGGTATGTTGCTTTAATCACCTTCTTGAACTATTTTAAAGTGGTTAATAGGATTTGTAACGGTTAAAACTCGAAATCTTACAATATGATACTTAAAAGTCTACTTAAAACACTAAAATGGTGGTTAAAAGCTCATAAGTTGTGTAAATGTTGTAGTATTTGATTTGTGTGATTATTTGGACCCGATCTATGTTGTGGTAGCTCGGATCATCATTTAACCCGGTTTAGTCATGATCTTGGATTATGACATAAAGCTTGTTTAAGTGTAACAAGGGTTAGAAGATGAAACTCTACCACACAAGAATCATGAACTTGTGTAAAAGTGTTTTAGTTTGTACAGTAGTGTTTAAAACTAGTAGATCTACGGATCTACAGGCGGTATTTTCAAAGGACCGAGTGTCAAAGAAATCATGTTTTTCTAAAGACGGATCTTACACTAACAAGAGTGGTTTTTAGAACACACAAGTGTGTAAACACTTGTGTAACACAAAGTTTCGACAAAATAACTATCTTTGTAAAAATTGACGAGAAGTTGTAAAGACGGAACTTCCATAAAAACGAGGTTTTTACAAAATCGGATTGTTTTATATAAAGATCCACTAAAAGTAATGAGATTTACTTCACAGTTTGGATAAATCACAAGTTCATGAAATTTATGTGATTTATATACATATTTTGACTAGTTTGTGATTTGAACATTGTTTTGGTTGAATGAGAAGATTGTTGGTTGATTTGTAAAAGAAAATGATACGCTTGAAAGCGTGGCCACCTCCAGTTACAGATGAAACTCTGGCGAAATTTTTCCAAAAACCTAACACTTAGAACTATTTTCACTATAAGTGTTACAAAGACATTTTGTCTTGTTTTCAAAATATAAGTTTCGCCACGACTATATTTACAAAACATCGGAGGTGGGATTTTCACAAAATAAAACGTGATACAAATATATATTTAGTATATATTCTTCTTTCACAACATCACTTGTATAAGTGTTTATAATTATTTTGTGAACTACGTAAATATTATTTTTAGAGTAAAAATAATATTACTAAGTATTATTTTGGGAAAATCACATGTACTAAAATATAATATTTTTTTGGGAAGAATATTTATATTTTGGAGTTAGGAAATAAAATATATTAAGTGAGACTTAATAGTGAAATCTGAATGTTACGAACACACATGTATTAAATCCCCCATCCTTGGGAAGGAGAATAACTACCAAGTATATACATAACGTAAACACGAAATAGTTGCCTAACTATTTCCCAAAAACTTAAACCATAAAGCTAAGGCACGGCCGTCCGTCTAATAGAGTTAGCACGTGTAGGTCGTCATACAGCTGATCGATTTGGAGGCATACTTGGTAGAGACGCACCACTGTGAGTTCATGTCCCCCTTTTCTCTAACTGTTTTCAGTTTTCTTAACTGCGAGGGTGAAATACATGTTACTTTGATTACAAGTACTATATACATGGTATGGTTAGCGTAAGAAGGTTTACTACTTAGATCATGTGAGTGGGTAGGAGCAATATGAGGCCATTAGTCTTCATAACGGGACCGAGGGACAGGAGCGGTAGATCTATCTGGGTGTAGCGAGCCCAGCCCCAGGCCAAACTAGAAACGGACCTCGGGGTGACTTTGTCCACATACTAATGCCGTGGCGAAATCTGCTAGGTTTGAGTCTCCCTATTTGCACTTCACATATATCAGTGGCCTTGCAAACCATTGGTGATCTCAATTCCCTTATTTGCTACATACCAAGACTATTTTTATACTCACAAAGGTTTACTTACTCACTTACACATGAACTCGCTCAACATTATTGTTGATTTTTCAACTTACATGTATTTCAGGAAATTAAAGATCTGGCACGGTATGTTATGTTTTCCCGCTGCATAAGGGTTCCAAGGTCATCCCAGTTTAGGAAATGTGACTCTTTCCTGGACAAGTCACAAATCTTAAACTGCGTTTATTTCATGTTAATGGTTATGTTTTTAAAGACAATGTTTTATGTTACGATGTTGTAAGTCTCTAAGACAATGGTATGTTACTCTGGTTTTAAAACTTAATCAAATGGATGATCTTGCATGATTTTATTTCATATAGCTTTGTTATGGTTAAGCTATGGTATTAAGAAGTCACACCAAAATTAACCACGCTTCCGCAAAGCCAGGGTGTGACAGCTTGGTATCAGAGCTCTGATCATAGCGAACTAGGATTCTTTCTCGAGTCTAGACTATGATCACTAGGGCTCTCACGAAATTTTTTTTACTGCATACCACTTAAGTCCAGATCCAAAACTTTTATAAATACATGTTGAGCACATTTTATTTATTATTTATAAGCTCAGTCTTGGAGGCTGAGGCTCGGTCTTGGAGGCCGAGGCTCAGTCTGAGAGATCGAGGTAGTTGGCTAGTTGGACTAGGAAGAGTAGGCTCAGTGTTGGAGGCTGAGGCTCGGTCTTAGAGGCCGAGGCTCGATCTAAGAGGTCGAGGTAGATGATAGAGCAGTCTTAGAGACTGGGAAGAATTTGGCTAGTGGGACTAGGAGAATTATTTGATTGACTAACATGTTTATATGATTATATGATTGATTATTATACGTATATGTGTTTGTGTTACAAACGTCATGCTTTCATCATGTACTGGAAAGATGGACACTACGAATCCCATGGCCATAGTATCAGACGACATAGTTTCATCGAAGCACGAGGTGTACATTTCCGATACTACCGGCACAGACAATGACGACTTTCAGCCCTTTTTGCGCTGCCTGAAGTCGTAGCAGAGCCTACTGATGGCCATCTTGTTGGGAGTTTGCCACTCGCGGTGATCCCTGCTCCTGTGCCCCTTGCCGCTTATCCTGTTGTTGATATGCCCCCCCCCCCCTGACGTGGCCTCTGACGACGATAACGATCTACTAGAGGAGGACCCATTCGAGGGCAGGGCCCTATTGCTGCTGGTATTAGCCTACTGCATGCGGACGCTCCTGCAGGGGAAACTCATGCCCATTCCCCTGTCCCAGACTCATTTGAGTCTCTGACATCCGCATTTTCGCATATACAGGGAGTGCAGCACCATTCACACGACGCCGACCCTGATACGGCATCATCAGCTGCACCGGTTCCCGCACCCAGATTTGAGTTTGATCACAGTATTGAGGGTGATCTTGTTCTTCCACCTGGTTTTGATCCAGACCATGACCTTGAGTTCATACACTTAGACCAGCCCTTGGAGGATCCTGTAACCCCCCGTGTTTGTTGATTCAGCTGATCTTGAGATGGAGTTTTTGATCCGGAGCCAGCCGTGGCCCCTGAGCCAGGCGTTGCTCCTGACCCCGCATTGGAGCATGACCCTGTTCATGCCGATGCACCTGCTGTTGCTCCTTGATTGATCATCTGCTTGGACGAGAGAAAATTTGGGGTAACTGTGCAAGACAATTTATTATTACGGGGACCCACGTAATAACGACTTGTAGTGCACAGAAATCCTGGTGGACTCTGTGGGTCAAGCTAATGAAAACCAATGAAGCAGAAAATATCTAAAACACGAATGACCAAGGCGAGGCGATGTAGCCTCGAGTTCATTCTATTACAAGCAACAAGCCAAATTGGCAAGCCTATGTGAAGGCTCAGAAATTTATTTCCCCACTCATACATTGAGTATATTTGCGTGTGAAATTGGGTGATTACATGATGGCTTATGTTGCTATATATACCTCATAGACAATTGAAACGTTGTCTAACCCGCTTCACACCACTTCGACAAAAGGGAATGTCACCCAGACGTGACACAAACACCAGTACGTTGCCAAGGGCAGAAGCCGAGCTGCAAGAACGCATCTCACAGATAAATGCACTACATGAAGCCCTCCACTCTAAGCACAGCAATGGCATTACTGGAAATAACCCTCCAACTGGCTGCACCTATAAGCAGATCCTGAACTGCAAGCCTTTGAACTTCGACGGAACAGGAGGCGCCGTTGCATTTGTTCGTTGGTCCAAAAAGACTGACTCCATTCCAAGAATGAGTGACTGTTCGTCTCATCAGAGTGTTACCTACATCCCGGGGTTATTTCTAGATAACTCACTCTCATGGTGAAACCTTCAGTCTCAGACCCTTGGCACAGACGCTGCTTATGCACTGAGCTGGGACGAGCTCAAGGAAACGATTGAGAAGAAATGTTGTTTTAGGACTGGAATTTAGAAGCTTGAGGTGGAGTTCAGGAATTTGAAAATGGACGAACCAGAAATTCCTGAACTTGTCCAGCGATCGCACGACTTGTCTAGGGTCGTCCCCTACCAAGTCATTGACGTTGTATGATACAGTTGTGTACTCGTAAGCTTTACATTTTGGTCTCGATTTGTGACAGTGCAATCGCAGTGATCTATTGTTTATGTCCTATGACATGAGATGTTATGTGGCTGATCTATTTATAGCATGAGATGTTATGTGCTGATATTGATGAATACATACGTGCACTTGACTTGCTATTACCTGACCTACGTAAAACACCTTTTAGAAGATGCCGCCAAGACGCGAAATGCGCATGCCCACCTCTGAGGCAGAACTTCAAGAGATAATTGCTGCAGCTATAGCACAGCACGAGGCCCTACGCTCCGAACCTATCAGAGGTACCTCAGAAAATAACGGTTGTTCCTATTGGCATTTCCTCAACTACAAGCCTCCGAAGTTCGACGGCACTGGAGGTGCCATAGCTTTTGTAAAATGGATCGAAAGTATGGATTCCATCTTTCAAGTGAGCGGTTGTACGCCGGAACAACAAGTCCTATACGTCTCTGAGCTGTTTCTAGATGAAGCCCGGTTATGGTGGAATCTTCAGACCCATATAAAGGGTGCTACTGCAGCATATGCATTAACCTGGGGTGAACTGAAAGGAATGATGCATAAGAAGTATTGCCCCCAAACGGAAACCCAGAAGTGGGAAGATGAATTTCGGAGCCTGATGATGGAAGGTCCGAAGGTGTTGGAGTACGTGCAAAGACTTCATGATTCGTCACGAGTTGTTCCGTACCTGGTGAAACCAGAATTAAAGAAATTGGAACAATTCATTTGGGAACTGGCGCCTCAAGCCTTGAGCTTGATGACAACATCAACGCCACCAACAACTGATGTTGCAAGTAAGATGGGTCTGGCACTCGTTACGGAAGCAATTAGACTAGAAAAACTTGCAAACCCTGACAAGGAGACTCAGTAGAGTCGTCTGGAAAGAACAAAAGGAAGCTTACCGAAGATACCCAAACAAATAAGGATGAACAAAGATCTATTCTAGGTTGTTTTGACTGCGGGGACAAAGGGCATTTCAAGAAAGATTGCCCTAACAACAAACATGCTAATGATAAGATTTACTTAGAAACTAAGCCAAGACGTGCCGGGTGCAAGTATCACCACGAGTGTGGATGTCGAAGGTCTAGGTGCGGGAGGAAAGGACACAACAAGGATGGTTGTGGGATGAAGAGTCCCAGACAAGGAGAAAACAGTAACAACGTTCAAGGTGGAAATGGGAAAGGAAATGGCCGAGTGTCAGGATGCTTCCATTGTGGGGATGTTGGACATCTTAAGAGGGAATGCCCGAAGTTGAAACAAGACCGTGAAAAGACATCCAACATCGGAGCTTGTGTAGCATGCCAGGATCCAGGCGTGACTACTGGTACGTTCTCTATCAACCAAAACTTTTGCATCTATTTTGTTTGATACTGGTGCCAATTATAGCTTCGTATCGTAGAATTTGAGAATACGCTTGGTTAACCGCTAGTAAGTTAGATATTCCCTACTCAATCGAATTAGCCAATGGGAAGTTAGTAGAAGCCAATGAAGTGATCAGAGGTTGTGTGATCGAGTTGGGAGAGCGTGAGTTACTTTGGATCTACTACCAGTCCAGTTGGGAAGCTTCGACGTGGTGGTAGGAGTGGATTGGTTATCAGACAACAAGGCTGAGATAGTTTGTCATGAAACAATTGTGGTTCACGGAGAGGAGCGTGATACACCGTTGAGAATTATCAGCTGCCTGAAAGCGCGAAAGTGTTTGCAGAAGGGATGTGTTGCCTTCCTGGCACACATTGTGGATAAGAAGGCTGCTGAGCCGAGAATCGAAGACATCCCTGTCGTGAGGGAATATCCAGAAGTCTTCCCAGAGGACTTACCTGGACTGCCACCTCAGAGGCAAGTAGAGTTTCACATCGACTTAGTCCCAGGCGCCGCGCCTGTGGCTAAGGCACCTTATAGACTTGCTCCGTCTGAAATGCAGGAACTGTCGACACAACTTCAAGAGTTGTTAGACAAGGGATTTATCCGACCAAGCTTCTCGCCTTGGGGAGCTCCGGTCCTGTTTGTTAAGAAAAAGGACGGTAGTTTTCGTATGTGCATCGACTACAGAGAATTGAACAAGCTGACGATCAAGAATAGATATCCTCTGCCAAGAATTGATGATCTGTTTGATCAACTGCAAGGCTCAAGCTTTTATTCAAAGATCGATCTTCGATCTGGATACCATCAGTTAAGGATACAAGAGGAAGGTATCCCGAAGACAGCCTTCAGAACTCGTTATGGACACTACGAGTTCCTTGTTATGCCGTTTGGTTTGACAAACGCACCTGCAGTCTTTATGGACTTGCTGAATAGAGTTTGCAAGCCGTACTTGGACAAGTTCGTGATTGTGTTTATCGATGACATCTTGATTGTTCAAGGACAAAGGCTGAACACGAACAACATCTAAGAGCTATTTTGGAGCTGCTGAAGAAGGAACAGTTGTATGCCAAGTTCTCTAAGTGCGAGTTTTGGCTATGTGAAGTACAATTTCTTGGACATGTGGTTAATGGAAATGGAATCCATGTTAATCCCACAAAGATCGAAGCGATCAAGAATTGGGAAACGCCAAAGACGCCAACCGAGATTCGACAATTCTTGGGCTTGGCTGGCTATTATCAAAGGATCATTGAGGATTTTTCGAAGATCGCTCAAACATCGACGCTCCTCACGCAGAAAGATAAGAAGTTTGATTGGGAAATCAAACAGGAAGAAGCGTTCCAGATATTGAAGGGTAAGCTCTGCAACGCGCCAATCTTAGCACTACCGGAAGGTACAGATGATTTTGTGGTATACTGTGACGCTTCGCGTCAAGGATTGGGTTGCGTGTTGATGCAACGCCAAAAGGTTATTGCTTACGCATCACGTCAACTGAAAGTGCACGAAAAGAACTATACCACACATGATTTGGAACTTGGCGCAGTGGTATTTGCATTAAAGATCTGGAGACACTACCTTTATGGTACGAAGTGCACAGTCTTTACAGATCACAAGAGCCTACAACACATATTCAATCAGAAGGAGCTGAATATGAGACAGAGACGATGGGTTGAGTTGCTAAACGATTACGACTGCGAGATAAAGTACCATCCAGGGAAGGCGAATGTAGTCGCCGATGCCCTAAGTCGAAAGGAGAGGATCAAGCCCATAAGGGTTAGGGCTTTAGAAATGATAATCCGAACCGATTTTTCCTTGCGCATTCGTGCCGTGTAGAAAGAAGCCCTCAAGGAAGGAAACCCTGAAGAAGAATACCTCCGTGGGATGGAGAAGCTACTGGTACCAAACGAGGAAGGAACGTTATGTTTTGAGAAAAGGATTTGGGTTCCTTTGTTTGGAGGTTTAAGGAGAGTTATTTTTGATGAAGCTCACAAGTCGCGGTACTCTATCCACCCTGGAGCGGATAAGATGTACCAAGATCTCAAGGATTATTATTGGTGGCCTAGGATGAAAGGCGATGTTGCTGTATATGTGAGCAAATGTTTAACATGCGCTAAGGTTAAAGCCGAATATCAGGAGCCTTCAGGACTTCTTCAACAACCTGAGATTCCCAAGTGGAAATGGGAACAAATCTCAATGGATTTTATTACAAAGTTGCCAAGAACGCCAAGAGGCCATGACACTATTTGGGTAATAGTGGATCGATTAACAAAGTCAGCACAGTTCTTACCTATCAGAGAGAAGGATAACACTAGCAAATTGGCTGAAATTTACATGAGAGAGATCGTCGCACGTCATGGAGTGCCTCTCTCGATCATCTCTGATAGAGACGGAAGGTTTGTGTCAAGGATATGGCAATCCTTCCAAGAAGCTTTTGGATCACAATTGAATCTGAGCACTGCGTTTCATCCGCAAACTGACGGTCAAAGCGAGCGAACGATACAGACATTGGAAGGCATGCTGAGAGCGTGTGTTATGGATTTGGGCGGTAGCTGGGGCAAGCATTTGCCTTTGGTCGAATTTTCATACAACAACAGCTACCACACCAGTATTGGTGTCGCGCCATTTGAAGCCCTTTACGGACGCAAGTGCCGATCACCCCTATGCTGGGCTGACGCAGGAGATAGGCAGCTTGCTGGTCCCGAAATCGTCCAAGAGACGACAGACAAGATTGCGCAGATTCTAAAACGCATCGAAGCAGCTCGCCACAGACAGAAAGCCTATGCGGATCCAAACCGGAAACACTTGGAATCCCAAGTTGGAGAGATGGTTTTATTGAAAGTTTCACCCTGGAAAGGGGTGGCACGCTTCGGAAAGCGTGGGAAGTTAAATCCACGCTACATTGGTCCTTTCAGAGTTTTGGAAAGAATAGGACTAGTAGCATACAAGTTGGACCTACCTGCTGAACTCCATTCTGTTCACGATACATTTCATGTATCCAACCTGAAGAAAAGTCCAACTCAAGAAGACATTGCCATTCCCATCGACGAGATTCATGTTGACGACACGCTCCATTTCGTTAAAGAACCGGTTGAGGTTACAGATTGGAAAGTAAACAAGACCCGCCGGAGCAGTGTCAAGCTTGTCAAAGTTCTTTGGAATGCCAGACATGGTCCTGAATACACCTGGGAGCGTGAGGACCGGATGAAAGAGAAATACCCCCACCTATTTCCTAAGAACCCTGCATCTACAAGCAGAACTTAAAATTTCGGGACGAAATTTATTTAACGGGGGGAGAATGTGACAACCCTCACTAAACCAGGTATCCGTACGACTTAATTAATAATTAATTACCGCTTAATTACTGTGCTTGCTTGAACTTGTGAATAAACTGCTACTTGAATACTGATACATATACTTACTTGCATCATACTTTACTTGCTGTCACTACATTATTTACATGCTGAACCTTAGTGACAAACATGATGCACAAAAAGCACAGTAGCACTATAGCGGATAACCTATTGAACATGCTGATAAAGCCAGCATCAGGAAAACACTGCATCTAAGGCCTGTAAGAGCCTGAAATATTTTACTACACTAGTAGTGAGTGTAGGGATATAAGGGTTGTAGAAATGCGTCTCTAGGAATAAGTTTCAATGACTGGATGTGCCTAAAACGTACTCTAAGTACAAAATTCAGCACTTTACATAATAATTCAGCTTTTAGCTAACTAATAAAGTGCCAAAACATGAGAAAAATATTACTAGACACTTTCCAAAGTGTCAGATATGAGTTGTGTCACTAAAAGGGGTATTAACGACACTTTAAAGCTTTGTTAAGCACTTTAACGGATTACTATCCAACCGAACAACCGGACTATACCCGAAACATGAAAATATTGTTATTTTCATTACTTATCTTTTTCTGAGCCAGTTAGGGTCCCTGAATACCCTAACACCCGTCATAACACACGACACACTAATAACCGGGTTAGGCACTTAACTAACTTACTTAACCTAACTAATATACCTAACTATCTAATTAGATTCGAACTAGACCCCCCCCCCCCTTAACCAAACCGTCCCCATGAGGGGGACACACTTGTACTCTTGTTGATTATTATATTAAGTATGCTTAATATCTAGGAAGCATAGTATCCATTGGTTAAACATATTATGATTTGCCTATAAGTTCTTGTTATGGCACATATGATCATTCACATAACACACATTATCACAACACCACTCCACAACTCTCTCTTTCTCTCTAGATGCTTACGACCGAACCCCCACACCCATCCATCAATTTTTCGAGTTTGATCTTGCAAGTTCCAATCATCTACAAGGGTTAAGGGTCGCGTATAAGGAGTCTTGATGCAATCGGAAGGCGAAGGACCTCTTTATCTTGCTTTTATCCACGCGTTTTTCGCATAGATTCTTCCCTAGCCTCGAGCTAGTGGTATGTTGCTTTAATCACCTTCTTGAACTATTTTAAAGTGGTTAATAGGATTTGTAACGGTTAAAACTCGAAATCTTACAAGATGATACTTAAAAGTCTACTTAAAACACTAAAATGGTGGTTAAAAGCTCATAAGTTATGTAAATATTGTAGTATTTGATTTGTGTGATTATTTGGACCCGATCTATGTTGTGGTAGCTCGGATCATCATTTAACCCGGTTTAGTCATGATCTTGGATTATGACATAAAGCTTGTTTAAGTGTAACAAGGGTTAGAAGATGAAACTCTACCACACAAGAATCATGAACTTGTGTAAAAGTGTTTTAGTTTGTACAGTAGTGTTTAAAACTAGTAGATCTACGGATCTACAGGCGGTATTTTCAAAGGACCGAGTGTCAAAGAAATCATGTTTTTCTAAAGACGGATCTTACACTAACAAGAGTGGTTTTTAGAACACACAAGTGTGTAAACACTTGTGTAACACAAAGTTTCGACAAAATAACTATCTTTGTAAAAATTGACGAGAAGTTGTAAAGACGGAACTTCCATAAAAACGAGGTTTTTACAAAATCGGATTGTTTTATATAAAGATCCACTAAAAGTAATGAGATTTACTTCACAGTTTGGATAAATCACAAGTTCATGAAATTTATGCGATTTATATACATATTTTGACTAGTTTGTGATTTGAACATTGTTTTGGTTGAATGAGAAGATTGTTGGTTGATTTGTAAAAGAAAATGATACACTTGAAAGCGTGGCCACCTCCAGTTACAGAGGAAACTCTGGCGAAATTTTTCCAAAAACCTAACACTTAGAACTATTTTCACTATAAGTGTTAGAAAGACATTTTGACTTGTTTTCAAAATATAAGTTTCGCCACGACTATATTTACAAAACATCGGAGGTGGGATTTTCACAAAATAAAACGTGATACAAATATATATTTATTATATATTCTTCTTTCACAACATCACTTGTATAAGTGTTTATAATTATTTTGTGAACTACGTAAATATTATTTTTAGAGTAAAAATAATATTACTAAGTATTATTTTGGGAAAATCACATGTACTAAAATATAATATTTTTTTGGGAAGAATATTTATATTTTGGAGTTAGGAAATAAAATATATTAAGTGAGACTTAATAGTGAAATCTGAATGTTACGAACACACATGTATTAAATCCCCCATCCTTGGGAAGGAGAATAACTACCAAGTATATACAGAACGTAAACACGAAATAGTTGCCTAACTATTTCCCAAAAACTTAAACCATAAAGCTAAGGCACGGCCATCCGTCTAATAGAGTTAGCACGTGTAGGTCGTCATACAGCTGATCGATTTGGAGGCATACTTGGTAGAGACGCACCACTGTGAGTTCATGTCCCCCTTTTCTCTAACTGTTTTCAGTTTTCTTAACTGCGGGGGTGAAATACATGTTACTTTGATTACAAGTACTATATACATGGTATGGTTAGCGTAAGGAGGTTTACTACTTAGATCATGTGAGTGGGTAGGAGCAATATGAGGCCATTAGTCCTCATAACGGGACCGAGGGACAGGAGCGGTAGATCTATCTGGGTGTAGCGAGCCCAGCCCCAGGCCAAACTAGAAACGGACCTCGGGGTGACTTTGTCCACATACTAATGCCGCGGCGAAATCTGCTAGGTTTGAGTCTCCCTATTTGCACTTCACATATATCAGTGGCCTTGCAAACCATTGGTGATCTCAATTCCCTTATTTGCTACATACCAAGACTATTTTTATACTCACAAAGGTTTACTTACTCACTTACACATGATCTCGCTCAACATTATTGTTGATTTTTCAACTTACATGTATTTCAGGAAATTAAAGATCTGGCGCGGTATGTTATGTTTTCCCGCTGCATAAGGGTTCCAAGGTCATCCCAGTTTAGGAAATGTGACTCTTTCCTGGACAAGTCACAAATCTTAAACTGCGTTTATTTCATGTTAATGGTTATGTTTTTAAAGACAATGTTTTATGTTACGATGTTGTAAGTCTCTAAGACAATGGTATGTTACTCTGGTTTTAAAACTTAATCAAATGGATGATCTTGCATGATTTTATTTCATATAGCTTTGTTATGGTTAAGCTATGGTATTAAGAAGTCACACCAAAATTAACCACGCTTCCGCAAAGCCAGGGTGTGACACCAATCCCGGGCTCTGGATTGGTGGACAGCCAAGAGAAACAAACAAGGGAACGATGCCGCTTTTGGGCTGACGTGGGACGAGTTGAAGGACATCATGATGCAAGAGTTCTGTCCTCCCCACGAACTCCAAAAGCTGGAGGACGAGTTCTGGCATATCAACCAGGATGGTGGAGATAACGCTGGTCTAACTGCTCGCTTCAAGCAGCTGTGTATCATCTGCCCTGGTCAAGTTACTACCCCCGAGATTACAATCAAGAAGTATATCCGTGCTCTGCCAGATTGTGTTGTAGACTTCGTTCAGGCTGCAAAAACGACAACTATTGAGGAAACCTACCTGCTTGCTGCTGAGATCAACGACAAGCGAGTCAGGGCTGGTTACTTTGATAAAGCCTCCAAGAATCTGCACCAAGTCAGCACTGCTCCCACCGCTGAAACCGCCGCATCGCAATCTTCAAAGTCCTCTCGCCGCAAGAGAAAGAAAAACATCTCCCGCAATAAGAACTGTGCAGTAACTGCCACTCCACTTCAAGCTGTACCGGCTCAACCGCAACCCCAAAACTGCCAAGTAGCGGCGCCTGTGGTCAATGTACCGCCTGCCAAGCGTGCATACACTGGACCACCCCCGCTTTGCCCTACTTATACCTATCATCACCCGGTTGGAATCGCATGCCGGTATTGTGTCCACTGCAACCAGTATAGCCATTTCACCGCTAACTGTCGTATCGGTCCTCACCAAGCCCCGGTTCAAGCTCAAGCTCCTGCTCTATCAGCTCCGTAAGGACAGCAAGCAGCTCCTGCTGACGCAAGAGCTTGCTTTGCGTGTGGTGATCCCAACCACTTCGCAAACGTCTGCCCCAACATAGTGGTTAAGAAAGAGCCATAGCAGCAGCAGCCAGCACCGTAACAGCACCAACAGCAGCAGCAACAGCCAGCTCAACAAGCAGCCCGCGGGCGCGTCTTCAACATTAACGCCCGCCAGGCTCAGGCAGACAACAACGTGGTTAATGGTACGTTTCTCGTAAATGATATATATGCTTCATGTTTATTTGATACTGGATCCGATAACTGTTTTGTATCGTTCGAATTCGAAAGGCTCCTAAATTGTAAGCGCGTTAACCTCCCATCAACATTCGACGTAGAAGTTGCCACCGGAAGAACCGTCTCAGTTAGTTCTGTTCTGCGTGACTGTACTCTCGATCTCAACGGTCATGTTTTCCCAATCAATC
Organism: Helianthus tuberosus; assembly: GCA_030545235.1. Lineage (NCBI taxonomy): Eukaryota > Viridiplantae > Streptophyta > Magnoliopsida > Asterales > Asteraceae > Helianthus > Helianthus tuberosus. Next base: position 15,819 of record JARYGA010024745.1, read on the forward strand.
TCATCCCAATGCAACTCGGTAGCTTTGATGTCATAGTAGGTATGGATTTCCTTCGGGAAAATCATGCTGAAATTGTTTGATTCGATAAAATGATTCATTTCTCTCTCGCGAACGGTGAGCAATTGTGTGTTTATGGCGAAGTCGCTTCGAAGAAGTTACAACTCATGTCATGTGTCCAAGCTGGCAAGCATCTCCGCAAGGAATACCAAGCTTTCTTGGCACATATCGTAGTAGTGGAGGAATAGGAAGTTAAGGCAATAGACAAGGTGTCTGTGGTTCGTGATTTTCCTAGAGTCTTTCCTGACGATTTACCAGGTTTACCTCCCACTCGTGATATCGATTTCTGAATCCAGCTTATTCTTGGAGCAAATCCTGTCGCTAGAGCGCCTTATCGCCTCGCTCCTTCTGAAATGCGTGAACTCTTGAGTCAGCTCCAGGAACTACTTGATAAAGGCTTTATTCGCCCTAGCACCTCTCCTTGGGGTGTGCCTGTCCTTTTCGTCAAAAAGAAGGATGGATCGTTCCGGATGTGCATCGATTATAGGGAATTGAATAAGCTGACTATCAAGAATCGCTATCCCTTGCCTTGAATCGATGATTTGTTTGGTGCTACGTGTTTTTCGAAGATCGATCTACGCTCAGGCTATCACCAGTTACGAATTCAGGAGGAATATATACCCAAAACCGCTTTTCGAACCCGCTACGGTCACTATGAGTTTGTTGTCATGCCTTTTGGTTTGACTAACGCTCCCGGAGTCTTTATGGATCTAATGAATCGCGTGTGTAAACCCTTTCTCATCCGCTTCGTCATCGTGTTCATCGATGATATCCTGATCTATTCCAAGTCAAAAACCGAACACGCGCAACATATCCGTTTGGTTCTTGAGTTACTCCAGGGAAACCGTCTCTATGCCAAGTTCTCCAAGTGTGAATTTTGGCTTGAGGAGGTTCAATTCCTCGGTCACATCGTCAATAGTCAAGGAATTCATGTCGATCCTGCGAAGATCGAAGCTTTTAAGAGTTGGGTTACACCCAGGAACCCATCCAAAGTTCGTTCTTTTCTCGGATTGGCGGGTTACTATCGCCGATTCATCGCTGACTTTTCGAAAATCGATGTGCCGCTTACCTCACTTACGCATAAGGATAAACCTTTTGTTTGGGGAACTGAACAAGAGGAAGCCTTTCAAACCCTCAAGGCTATGCTTTGCAATGCTCCCGTGCTCTCACTGCCCGACGGAAACAACGATTTCATAGTCTACTGCGATGCCTCTAACCTTGGTCTTGGTTGTGTTCTTATGCAACGAGACAAGGTTATCGCGTACGCCTCTCGACAGCTCAAGATCCCCGAGAATAATTATACAACCCACGACCTCGAGCTAGGTGCAGTTGTTTTTGCGCTAAAGATTTGGAGACACTACCTATACGGTACAAAGTGTACGGTCTTCACCGACCATAAGAGCTTACAACACATCTTTAGCCAGAAGGAACTGAATATGCGCCAACGCCGGTGGGTAGAACTCCTCAACGATTATGACTGTGAGATTCGTTACCACCCAGGCAAAGAAAACGTCATTGCCGATGCTCTCAGTCTACGAAGCTATTTGCATAGGGTTCGTAATACTCAAGCCCAGCATAATCTCAAAGCTCTCATCCGCGACGCCCAACATGCTTGCTTTACCGAACGTACTTTGAAGAAAGAAATGATCATCAATAATGGCGAACAACTGGTGAATAAATCGAATGGTATATTCCATTATCTAGACTGAATTTGGATTCCCAAACGTACCAATTTGCGACAGGTTCTTCTCGACGAAGCCCACAAATCTCGGTATTCTATTCATCTCAGTGCTGACAAAATGTACCAGGACATGCGCTACAAGTACTAGTGGCCGGGCATGAAGAAGGATATCGCTATTTATGTTTTGAAATGCCTACTTGTTCCAAAGCCAAGGCTGAGCATCAATGCCCCTCTGGCTTGCTCGTACAACCCGAGATCCCTATGTGGAAATGGGAGAGTATAGCTATGGATTTCATAATGAAACTCCCGCGAGCGCCATCAGGTCACGATAGTATCTGGGTTATCGTTGACCGTTTGACTAAATCTGTTCACTTTCTACCGATACGGGAAGACTATAAGGTAGAACGATTAGCTCGAATCTACACTGACGAAGTTATCTGTCGACACGGGACACCTCGTGATATCATCTCTGATCGCGATGGTCGATTCACCTTGCGTCTTTGGGAAACATTTCATTATGCTCTCGGTACTACTCTCAATCTTAGTACTGCTTTCCATCCCCAGACCGACGGTCAGACTGAACGCACGATTCGTACCCTCGAAGACATGCTTCGCTCGTGTGTTATAAATTTCAGTGGTAATTGGGATTCGCATTTACTTTTAGTCGAATTCTCGTACAATAACAGTTATCACTCTAGCATCCAAATGGCACCATATAAGGCATTATAGGGAAGAAAATGTCGATCGCCTATAGTATGGCACAAGATCAGGGACGTGCAAATTACCGGTCCTGAGCTGTTGCAAGAAACGACCTACAAAATCTTCCAAATTCGAGACAATCTACTGAAAGCTCGGAGTCCTCAGAAAAGTTACGCTGATAGACGATGCAAGCCCCTTGAATTTGATGTTGGCGATCACGTACTCCTAAAGGTCGCACCTTGGAAGGGGGTGATCAGATTCGGAAAGAAAGGAAAGCTCGCGCCTTGATATGTTGGACCCTTTAAAATTTTGGAACGAATTGGTAAAGTGGCCTACAGACTCGAACTACCGGAGGAACTTAGCAATGTCCACCCGACTTTCCACGTTTCGAACCTCAGAAAGTGTCTAGCCGACCGAGAATTACATGTCCCTCTTAAAGATTTACAAGTAGATGAAACATTACACTTCGTGGAGAAGCCTGTCGAGATCATGGGCCGAGAAACCAAGGTACTCCGACACTCACGCATTGCCATTGTGAAGGTTCGCTGGGAAGGCAAACGCGGCGCCGAGTATACCTGGGAACTCGAAAGTGACATGAAGGCGAAGTATCCGCAACTGTTTGTTATGACTGCTTCTTAAATTTTGGGATGAAATTTCCTAAAGTAGGGGAGGCTGCAACAACCTGACTTTCTGAAGTCAAAGTACAAGTCAAAGGAAGAAAAGATTGCTAATTGCGATCTGTCACTCCTTGCTTAACTATTGAATTGTACTTCACGACTAGTATCGATACTCTATTTTATTTTCTCTTTAGTTGTATTATGTGGAGTACTTGTTAATAATCGATAATTAATCGCAGTTTCATCGTTAGTCGACTTATCGCTAATCGCATCGCAACTCGAATTAAAGGTTATGGATATTGTTTTACGTGTGTGTGCTATTATGTGTTACTTGTGCATGTTATGTCTATGTTGAGGTGATTAATCGCATAACGCAATCGCAACTCTATCGCAACGCAATCTAATCGCAAAAGCTAAACGCAAGTTATTTATGTTGATTGTATGTTAGATATAGTAGTTAGGTTATTTGTGTAACTAATGGGTAATACTATCGCATCGCTCACTCGAAACGCATAGCAACGCTCAACGCACAAAACGAAAACACGAAAACCAACTCGCGGAAACCAGTTGATCGAATGACCATTCGATCAAATGGTCATCCGAACGGATGACCATCCGATCGGATGGCCATCCGATTGATGTGCCATCTGATCACATATGCGCACTTTCCTCTTTTAGCAACCTATAAATACCCCTGTCACACCACAAACAGTGATGTGCCAGCTCCCTCTTCCGACCAGCGTGCTCAAGCTCTCTTTTCTCTCGATTTCTCACGATTCTTGTAAGTTTTCAACTCAAATCTTGTACTTCTATGATCTATACGCACTTCTTCATCATTTTCACCTTTGAATCTTCACTTTTAACCGTGAAATCAGCGGATTTGAGGTATTCTAGGATGATGTCATCATGGGGTTTTCATGAACTTCAAGATTTGGCCTCATTCCACCAAGAACAACTCAGATCTACATGGTTTTTTAACATTACTTTCGCATAGATCTAAACATTTTCATGAGTAGAAGGATTGAAAGATGGTTTCACAACTTTCTTTCAAATCTTTTACACTCAATGCATTCAAAACTGATAGAATCGGAGTTCGTTTAGGCCTCATACTCGTTTCTAGTGAAGTGTCGGTCTGAGATCTGATTCCTATCTAAGAGACAACCGATTTCGGATTGAACATGAACAACCGTCATGAAAAGTAATCTGATCGGACTGGGGTGATTCCCACTTCAGTCGGAAGACTTGGACTTGACGAGGTTCCGTTGTTCAAAACGTTGTCATACCGTCTCGATCAAACCGCAAACTTTTCAAACTTAACAAAATATTCATGTTTCAAAACGATCAAATTGTTGGATGGATTGCCGTCCGATCGGATTGCCATCCGATCGTACGACAATCCGATCGGATTGCATATGGTCTTCAACACTTAAACTTTTTATAATTTTCAAGGATCATCAGTTCTGACGGATTGCCATCCGATCAGAAGACCATCCGATCGAATGACAATCCTGCTGTGAACTTGTTCTCTGAGAAATGTCTAACCGACAGATCGCCATCCGATCGAACGACCATTCGATCGAATGACCTGAAAGGTTGAGATACTTCTCTGATTTAAAAATGATACAACGAAAACTTCAAAGTCACATCTTACACAAACACATTCATCCCAAACGAATGTCAATATGACCGAATGGCCATCCGAACGGATTGTCATTCGATGGAATGACCATCCGATTGGATTGTCATCCGATCGGATGACCATTCGTCACTTGGTTCCCTCTTCACCGTTTAACACACCGTTCATTCACATATGCTATCGTTAACTGTTCAGGCTAATCCCTCAGCGCTCCCTTCAATCCAAGAGAGTGTTTATTTACTAAACATGATCTATGAGTATACTCGATCCCTTTTTGCTTTAAACACTTTTGGGTGTTACATACGTTACTTATATCAAATCACATCGATCACACAACGCAAACACTTTTATACGCTAACCGTTACTGTATGTTATACGTGTTACTCGATGAATGCTTATATGTTTTGTTTACACAGTGATTGTATAACAACCCTAAAATTAACCGACACCCTCCTAAATTTTTCGACACCCTAAAAATATTTAAAATATCCCAATATTTCCTAAAATACCCCCCATACGTAAAAACGGACCTCGAATACATTAATTTTCATTAAAATTAATTAAAAACAAGAAAATAGGGGCCCTGGCGGGCCGCGACAGACTCCACTTGAGTCTACGCGGGCTGCAGGCGCCTGAGCAAGTGGCGCAGCCCGGTGCCGCCACGTGTCACCTGCGTGTTGAAGCTATACCAGATGATAAATCAAACCTAGGCCCTACACACCTATGTCGCGGGCCGCGAAGGCCCTCGCCTTCCTTCGTCGTGTAACATCCCGAAATTACAAAACTTTATACTAGAATTATAAAGTGTATAATAAACAAGAATAAACTAACTAGGATAAATAACCTAGTTAGTTAGGAATCTTGTAGTAACACTTGAATGAGTTAAAAAAAGGTCAAGGATATAAACTAAATAAGAGAGGAGGGACTTAAGTTGTTAAAATTGAAACTTAAGATACTAATATTAGTGAAATAAAATAAACCAAACACCTCAAATGAGGGCTGGTCGATCAACAGAAGGCAGGGGGCGACACCCACACTTCCAAAACCTAAAAATCTACTAAACTCTCAAATTGAAGGCCAAAATCCAGTAGAAATCGAAATCTAAACATGGAATCATGATCACCTCGTCAAGGGGATCATAAGGTATGCTGAATTAGGTCATTTTCAGTTGATTCAAAGTTCATGCATGTGATCAAAATTGAATGTAGAGCTTGATTATGTGTTGTAAACATGAAATTGGAAGTAATGTGAAGTCTAGGGACAAACCCTAGATGATTTCTTGTCAAAATCTTGCATGTTAGTTGTAAGGATCAAAATCACCATAGTGGGTGATTAGTAAGTTAGTAGAACTTGATAAACACTAGGATTGAGACCCTTGTTCTAGTGTAAACTGAAATTTGAGAGCTAATCTCTGAAATTGCGATGTTAAAATATGTGTATATTGTCTAATTGAAGTTGATTTGGGTAATAAATTCAAGTTATGAACTTGGTTTAGATAATGTAGAAATCTGACCCGCAAGGTGTTTGATAAAACGCCTAAATGAGGGTTAAAATGTTAAAGATTGCTAAAAACGCAGATTTGTATGTGTTATGAATTCATGCGTTAAAGTTTATGAAAGAGTTCTAATCTTGATATGAATTGAACTCTTTAGGCAAGGAATCCGGAACGTCAAGTGGACACGCCGGAGGCGATACTCGCGGAAAAGGTGTGCTTTAAAGGTACGTGGCTTTAGCCCCGTTAAGATTTTGAGAAAATAATTAGTTTTGTTGTGTGGACGGTGTTGTATTAAAATGGATGCGTTTGATGCGTTGTTAAAGTGGCGATGTACACTCGACCATCAAATGGGTCAAGGTAAAGATTTTGGTATATAGTTTGGCTAGTCAATAAAGTAATGGTTTTCACTAAATAGCCAAACGGGTCAAAATGATGTTTTCAATAGAATCATGAGAGTATAGGCTTGAAAGTCTTATACCATGTTAAATGATGAATTGTACCATATCAATGATTTGGTGATATTAACCTAAGTATAAGAACCCGGAATATGGGTCAAACAATAATTGTTAAATGAAAAAGGGTTGCTTGAAATGGAATACTAGAATTCCGAAGAAACAAATATTAGTCCTAAAGGAATCGCGAAGCCATGGAATTGGCGCAAATACACCAAGTAGGTGAGCCTGGATGATTGGGTAATTATGTCTACAAGGTCTTAAGAATGGAAAAGGGGTGCTATGCACTTACACTAATGGGTTGGATAATGAAAATAAGGAAATTGCGGACCAATAGTAGGTATCTCGGTTTCCGCGATGTAAAATTTATATGGTTGAGTCCGTAATTTTATTACGAACTTGTAGGAAAAAGGAACGGTTAAAACGGATTAACGAGTAGAAAGTTATGATCATTCAAAGTTGAAAAATTGTTAAATGGCAAAAGTGCAGGACCTGCCGTAAATTACGGTCTCACCGTAATTTACGGTGGAGGTCTGAAGAGTTACGATGAAGGTCCCCTGAGTTACGGCAGACCAGGTTATTCAAAGTCTACCGTAACTTACGGTAATACCGTAAGTTACGGTGGAAGCCTGAAAATTTGTATTTTGTTTATTATTTTGAATTGTTAGACTTCGTTTATATACAATGTATTGATGTCAAAACTAATATTTTAGTTTTTGACCCTAGGTTTGTATGAAGCCCTCCCGGATGGTGATCAAGTACAATGTCAAGAACCGAACACGCATTTTGAAGCTTCCGCAATAATCTTAATCTTGTCTAGACATAATCATGTTATAAACACTTTTGTTAATCACGTTTTAAATCCCTTAAACTAGTGAATTGTTTACTAACAAGGGATAACTTTTAAATTTGTTAAGGATTATCTTGGGATGTGTTTGGTACCATCTCAAGTGTGAATGGTTTAAACACGAAAAGTTTATGTAAACTCTGATATTACTATATTAAGTTCATATAATTATTACTTAAATTCCGTCAAATATTTAGGGTGTTACAAGTTGGTAATCAGAGCTCAAGGTTGTCAACAAGTGTTCGGTTCAAGCTTGATCAAGCATCCGGTAAGAGTCAATAGTTTAAGTAGAAATTAGAGAATATAGAAATAAATCATGAACAAATGTGCATGAAAAGAGTGTGTAAGCTCACTCAAATATAAGAAATGCATGAAACAAGAATGATGGAATCAAGTTGTGAACTTGATCGAATCAAAACAAGAACGATGGAATCAAGTTGTGAACTTGATCGAATCAAAACAAGAACGATTGAATCAAGTTATGAACTTGACTGAATCAAAACAAGTAAAGCATGTGTTATAAATGAGATGTTTAACAATCGATGTAAACATTTCAGTTTCATGACATCCGGTAAGAATTAATTGCTTTAATAGAATTACTAGAATACTAGAAAAAGGAAATTTGATTTGATATGCACGGGAAGTGCGTGTTTACACACTCAAACCCAGAAAAGTGCACTAAACATGAATGGTTTAAGCAAGTGGTGAGCTGGCTAGATCAAAATAAATGACGCATATGTCATAGATGAAATGTTTAACAATTAGTGTAAACATTTCAGTTTCAAGATGACGTAAAGATGTGGGGGGGTGTATAAATACGCTCGAACCCGGGAAAATACACTAAGTAAGAAAGGTAAGGCAAGATATACACTTGACCAAACCGAAATAGAATAACACATTATTCATGACTGAGTGAGAATAATATAAATTTCCGTATAATAAGATGGAGACGAATGAAATAATTATTGATAAATCGTGATGGATGTTTCAATTAAAGAAATGTCTGGAGTAACTGGAGATGATTCAACATCTCAATTGACTGAACAAATGAAAGCTAAGATTTCCGAGACGGTCGGAAAAGCTCTAGAAAATAGTCTATCACAGTATATTGATAGATTACAAACCACAATCGTGCCGGTGGTGAACGATATGATGGTTGAATTGAAAGACAACATACTACAAGAAATAGAAGAAAGGAGGGTGTTGGATATGAATCCAAGATCCGTAAAGAAGTCCAAGTATAATAAAGCTCCCAGGAAGGGGGTTACAAAAAGTGTGTTACATCAGTGCAGAGTTTGTAGAAAAATTCACAAGGGCACATGTGGTATGCCAAGATATAAAAAGTCTAATTGTCCAGAGAGGCTCAGAACCAAGGACACAGCTGACACAAGGTCTGATGCCCACAAATCAAGGACAAAGTTGTTTTATATAACAGCCACGGAGGCTAAAGCTGAACCTGATGTCGTTTCAGGTATACTCTTGTAGATTAAATTTCAGTATGAATTTTTAATTATTGTGAGTGCAAATAAATCGTTGTTTTACATCGATTTATTCAACATCCTACATTCGTGTTAACGAAATTACCTATGCTTTGAGAAATAAGGAATAGGTAGTACTAAAAAAAAAAAAATTCTAATTGTTTATAAGAGGTGCTGAAACTGTACATTTCAGAGGTAAAAGTAATCTCGATAGATATTGCAACGGGAAGGAGTGCATCCCCACTCGAACCCGGAATTTGCAATAATAATAAATAGCGAAGGCAAGGATATAGACTTGGCCAAACTAAATAAAATGTGTAGAAGCATTATTCACATCAACGAACGATGTGGATAAATTTCATGCAACAATAAGGAATAATAAAATTAAACGAATTTGTTTTAATTACAGTTGGACCGAGGATAAGAATGAGAAATCAAGACTTGGGCGGAAAATATCCTCAAGGAAAATCAAATAAACGATATGAATTATTCGCCACTACGAATTAGGAAGTATCGTTAAATGCATACTTAGAAACTTGGGTATGGGTAACCATCCAAGTAACATATTATTAATCAAATCCTTATGAGGAACAACGATGATCACAGTGATGGAAGTGATTATATAAAAGATTAGTACATAAATGTTATGAAAGTATTAGAATGAGAACGGGTAAACCCCAAAAGCCGTATAACCATAGTAATGGTTTTACTAAATAAGACTTAAGAAATGGGCCTTCGGGACATTAGTAAAAAAAACAGACCTATGGGTCGCTAACAAAAGGAAGGTGATGTTCGGATCAAATACGTATAATACTTGATATTCCAAGTAAGCGCAACTCGAATAATGAAAGTGCGAAATATTGCTGAATCTAGGTGTTATGAAGTAAAAGAGTATAGAAAGGAAAACGCAGATCAATAAAACCGGAGCGTTAAAAACATTAAGATAAAGAACCGGTAACGAGTTGAAAGGAAAATAGAGGCGTAAACCAATAACGGCATGAGTAAAATAAACCGACGAAAAGGACACATATAAGAAGTCATAAAGTCGGAAAGATAATTCGAAAGAAAATGAGTGCAGCCTTAGACCAAGGTCAAGGTAAAAACTAAATATGGCGTGATGTGATCACGGACACAAAAGTAATATAGAATGTAATCACGTTATAGTGTGAATGACTAGATATGGTAGTATAAACATGCAAAAAGGGCCGATGACGGCAATATTGCATACCCGAACGACGAGGTATGAGGTAAAATGGTGACCAATTAGTTTAGGCAATAAAACACGTAATAGCCTAAATAACACTGTGGCCTAGGTAAAGCGCTTGTTAATATAAAACTAGTGTCAAGTAAGTATGGCTTACACTAGCCTTATATTTTAAAATATTCTCTATCGTATTAGTTACAAATAAGATAAATACATAGTTGAGGTATGATGTTTCAGCGCGTAGGCATACGAAACAAGATAGTTGAGCATGACAAGAAACCATGTGTAGGGTTTAAAAGGAGTTAAATCGGTAATTCGATCATTTATGACAAATGGAAAATGAACTCTTAAATGATTACCTTATAGGATAAACCAAAACAAGCAATAAGGGTAAAACGGTAAATCGGTCACGCGTCGACCACAACTATTGGCTTTAAAAGGCACTTGTGAAGTAAGCCTTAATAGGCCGAAAAGTGTTAAGAAATGAATTATAAGTAAAACGACCGCACGACGTAAATCGGAGTGAGTCATATAGTCGAGGTGAAAATACATGACATCTCGCCAATAAAATCAGTCATTTAGACCAAACAGGTCAAAGGGTGAAGATACCACCTTTTGATAATAGCGACTAATGATTCTTGTCGAGTTATATGATTTCAGGAATAAATGTAGAAATGATATTGCATCGCTATTATTTGGCGAATATTATAGCAAGGCATTAAAACAGGTCAATACATTGACCTGAGCCAAGTATGTGTAATAGAGTAATTACTCATTTAGAACGTAAGGTTCAATGAGTATTAAATGAATGGGTTACTTAAATAGGTAAATCAAATGTTTTAAAAGAGGGTCGTGGCGTTTCGAAAAAACATGCTTTCAAAAGACCTTGTCGTAATTGAAAGACTAAAAAGGACCAAAACGCCCTTGTTAGCTAATTCGAACAAACAACCTTTAAAGGTTGTTTGGAAACGAGTTTTATGATTAGGTAAATACTTAGAATAAGTACAGAAGTTGAAAGAGGTATGATATTAGTCAAATGACACTATTTGAGATTTGCTGAAAAATAATGATTCGAGAGGTAAAATTTGGTTTATATAGATTACCACATTAAACCCACCATAAATACAGTTGTGGTGGGAGATTATAGGATAAGAAATGTGGTGATGGAATCCTAGAAGCAAATGCAAAATAAACAAATTGATCAAGTGAAGATCAAATGGGAACATAGAAAGGGTTCGGACATTACATGGGAGTCCGAAGAAGAGATGCGACGTCTCTACCCTAAATTATTTTGTACGTACTTTGGTTTCGGGGACGAAACCCTTTTTAAGGGGGGTGGACTTGTAACATCCCGAAATTTCAAAACTTTATACTAGAATTATAAAGTGTATAATTAACAAGAATAAACTAACTAGGATAAATAACCTAGTTAGTTAGGAATCTTGTAGTAACACTTGAATGAGTTAAAAAAAGGTCAAGGATATAAACTAAATAAGAGAGGAGGGACTTAAGTTGTTAAAATTGAAACTTAAGATACTAATATTAGTGAAATAAAATAAACCAAACACCTCAAATGAGGGCTGGTCGATCAACAGAAGGCAGGGGGCGACACCCACACTTCCAAAACCTAAAAAATCTACTAAACTCTCAAATTGAAGGCCAAAATCCAGTAGAAATCGAAATCTAAACATGGAATCGTGATCACCTCATCAAGGGGGTCATAAGGTATGCTGAATTAGGTCATTTTCAGTTGATTCAAAGTTCATGCATGTGATCAAAATTGAATGTAGAGCTTGATTATGTGTTGTAAACATGAAATTGGAAGTAATGTGAAGTCTAGGGACAAACCCTAGATGATTTCTTGTCAAAATCTTGCATGTTAGTTGTAAGGATCAAAATCACCATAGTGGGTGATTAGTAAGTTAGTAGAACTTGATAAACACTAGGATTGAGACCCTTGTTCTAGTGTAAACTGAAATTTGAGAGCTAATCTCTGAAATTGCGATGTTAAAATATGTGTATATTGTCTAATTGAAGTTGATTTGGGTAATAAATTCAAGTTATGAACTTGGTTTAGATAATGTAGAAATCTGACCCGCAAGGTGTTTGATAAAACGCCTAAATGAGGGTTAAAATGTTAAAGATTGCTAAAAACGCAGATTTGTATGTGTTATGAATTCATGCGTTAAAGTTTATGAAAGAGTTCTAATCTTGATATGAATTGAACTCTTTAGGCAAGGAATCCGGAACGTCAAGTGGACACGCCGGAGGCGATACTCGCGGAAAAGGTGTGCTTTAAAGGTACGTGGCTTTAGCCCCGTTAAGATTTTGAGAAAATAATTAGTTTTGTTGTGTGAACGGTGTTGTAATAAAATGGATGCGTTTGATGCGTTGTTAAAGTGGCGATGTACACTCGACCATCAAATGGGTCAAGGTAAAGATTTTGGTATATAGTTTGGCTAGTCAATAAAGTAATGGTTTTCACTAAATAGCCAAACGGGTCAAAATGATGTTTTCAATAGAATCATGAGAGTAGAGGCTTGAAAGTCTTATACCATGTTAAATGATGAATTGTACCATATCAATGATTTGGTGATATTAACCTAAGTATAAGAACCCGGAATATGGGTCAAACAATAATTGTTAAATGAAAAAGGGTTGCTTGAAATGGAATACTAGAATTCCGAAGAAACAAATATTAGTCCTAAAGGAATCGCGAAGCCATGGAATTGGCGCAAATACACCAAGTAGGTGAGCCTGGATGATTGGGTAATTATGTCTACAAGGTCTTAAGAATGGAAAAGGGGTGCTATGCACTTACACTAATGGGTTGGATAATGAAAATAAGGAAATTGCGGACCAATAGTAGGTATCTCGGTTTCCGCGATGTAAAATTTATATGGTTGAGTCCGTAATTTTATTACGAACTTGTAGGAAAAAGGAACGGTTAAAACGGATTAACGAGTAGAAAGTTATGATCATTCAAAGTTGAAAAATTGTTAAATGGCAAAAGTGCAGGACCTGCCGTAAATTACGGTCTCACCGTAATTTACGGTGGAGGTCTGAAGACTTACGATGAAGGTCCCCTGAGTTACGGCAGACCAGGTTATTCAAAGTCTACCGTAACTTACGGTAATACCGTAAGTTACGGTGGAAGCCTGAAAATTTGTATTTTGTTTATTATTTTGAATTGTTAGACTTCGTTTATATACAATGTATTGATGTCAAAACTAATATTTTAGTGTTTGACCCTAGGTTTGTATGAAGCCCTCCCGGATGGTGATCAAGTACAATGTCAAGAACCGAACACGCATTTTGAAGCTTCCGCAATAATCTTAATCTTGTCTAGACATAATCATGTTATAAACACTTTTGTTAATCACGTTTTAAATCCCTTAAACTAGTGAATTGTTTACTAACAAGGGATAACTTTTAAATTTGTTAAGGATTATCTTGGGATGTGTTTGGTACCATCTCAAGTGTGAATGGTTTAAACACGAAAAGTTTATGTAAACTCTGATATTACTATATTAAGTTCATATAATTATTACTTAAATTCCGTCAAATATTTAGGGTGTTACACGTCGCGGGGTGCGACAGACCTGTCGACCAACCCTATAAAGGGAGGCCTTCGGCCTTCAGTTCAATTTGTTCAAAATTCTCTCAATCTCTCTCAATTCTGAAGTGATAAAATTATACTCGGGTATAATACCCCCCCAAAAAACGAAGTTCTGCTCCATTGTAAGTACCATAACCCCTAGATATGTATTAGATACGCTGCCCGATTGATCTAGGGTTCCGTAACGGCTGTCGTGGTTCTGCCTGACATAGTCGTTGGAATGCCGTCTCGGGGAGGGTATTACTAATGTTAAAATGGGTTCTTATACTAACACGTGTTCATTTGTGTAATTTATAGATTGCCACCAGGAAATCCTTACAGAAAACCTAAAACAACAATGTGAGTAATCTCCTTTTTGTAAGTTGTTTTCACAAAACCTCACACGATTAATTATATATTAAGCAGTTATTGAGTATTTGTAAGGATACAATTATCATCGGTATGTTGGGGTTTTGTATACAAAATTTGTTACTACCTTGCGAGGAGTAACATGACAACAAGTCGGGTTGACAGTACCGTGGGTGGTAATTAGTATAACTTGGAAACAAATGTAACTGCGCGACCGCCCTCAATACTATACAATGGTTTTTATTAAACTTGATTAAACTGGGATTCACTCACCAGTATTTGCCACTGACAAAATGTTTTTAAACGCGTTTCAGGTAACAATATGTGAAAGCCAATAGAAGCCAGCTGGACAGCACTGAAGGCTTGGAAAAGTGGCAATAAAGTTACCTAAAATAAATAGATGTTTTTATTAAATAAAATAGGGTTTATCCCTATGAAAATGTGTGTACTTGAAACTTGGAATTTTCCATATATTTAATATATTGAAAATGTGGTATTTTACTCTGATAAAATATTTCCTAACTACGGTCCTGATGTAAATTCCGCTGCCAAAATTGATAAAACCCCAGATACCACCGAAACTGGCCGCGGCCGCCCGTTCTCGGGATAGTTAGGGGACGGGGGTTGCGACAGAAGGTGGTATCAGAGCTAAGCCACTGATTCAGCCACAGAAGTGTTCTGCTGACACCAAAATTTGAAGTGTTAGGAAATAAATTACGAAACTACGTGCATAATTGTATTTTATTGTTATGTGTTATTTGACTATTTGTTAGTTTACAGTATGAGCCACCAACGACCACCCGACGCGTATCGTCAGTTGTCTAGTTCGCCTAGTAGCGAAGGCGCCTCTTTTCAGCCTGCCCTCTCAGGGTACTCTGCTGATAATGAAGAAGGAATATTCGTGTTTAAGGCTCAGTCTGAAGAGCCATTCCCTCCTAAAAAGAGAGGATGGTTCAGTAGGGGAGCACATGAGCATAGGAAACGAATGAAAAAGTTACAAGAACAGAGAGCACTAGCAGCCGCCAAAAAAGAGACAGATGCCCATGCCCAGGATATGATTAATAGGGGTATAGCCAACATCCATATTCTAGCAACCACTGCAGTCGACCCTAACCTGGAGCAACTGATAGCACCCCAACCAATACCCCCAATTCCCAACCAGCCAATGGAGATAGAAAACAACCCTGAAAATCAAGTAGAAATGCATGATTTCAACCCAGAGGAGGAAATACCTAGGGTACCAGCACCTAACCCCTTAGACCCAAATTACGACCCGTGGTGGGACGACAATAGGGACTATGTGCAACGTTACCCCATACAAGAAGACCTGCCCATACCGAATATAGGAGCCTACCCAGGTTTGGACCCTCTAGATCCCTATTACGATAACGATGTGTTCATTAGGGAGATTTTAGAGAATCCTTACCCATACCAGGCACCCACACCCCCATACCCTGAACCCACACCCCAGATTCCAAACCCAGTCCTAGAACCTGCACCCCCAATGAGTGCAGAAAATGTACAACAACTCAGGACATTTGGTGAGGAAATTTTAGAAAGTAGCGAGAGGATGAGACATGTGGGAGAGCGACTCGTCTGGAAGTACGACGAGCGCAATATGGATTTCTGGATGAATCCATATCCGTGAATGTGATGGTAGAGATAGTAATAATAATAATATAATATAATAACATATAGTATGTGTGTATGTTGAAAAAAAAACTACGGATGCCTACTATTATTAGTGTAATTTTTATTTCAGTTGTATTGTAATTTTAATTTCCAGTATCGGTTTGTAGTAGATGCATAATATATATATATAAAAAGAGTAAGTCGCAATGATCAACGCTTTTGACCAAAATGCATGTCATGTGATTTGTTATATTAAATATTCTTTTGTGATATTAATATGTGGTAAATGTTTAAAATTTAGATGAACAACGAAGTGAACCAGGAAAAATTGAACAATGAAAACCTGAACGACAATAACCCGAATAATGAGAATCCAAACAACAATAACAATGGAAATCAAGTGGATAACAGTGCCATCCAACACATAGTGGCACAAGGAATAATAGATGCGATGCCATTTATTATTCAAACTGTTAAGGAGGTTGAGAATAAAAGTAAACATAGCAATAAGCGACCAACTGAACCTGAACACAGCGTGAACAATGGACTTGTACTTCAAGCGCCCATTCCCAAAAGAAGAAGAACCATGCCTTATGGTTGTTCTTACAAATAATTCTGGTCCTGCAAACCAATAGAATTCTCGGGCAATGACGCTGGATAGAAAAGACTGAGGCTGTTCTAAAAATAAGCAAATGTGCGGAAGAGGATAAGATAATGTTTGCTTCAAATCTATTTAAGAACTCAGCCTTAGAATGGTGGAACACTATCCTCCAGTCTAGAGGAAGTGATAGGGTTTATAATATGGAATGGGAGGAATTTAAAAATATGGTAGAAAGGAAATTCTGTCCTCCCAATGAAAAGGAACAGATAGCGAATAAATTCCTAAACCTTAGGATGACAGGAGTAGATAGTAAGGGTTATACTATTACATTCTTTGAATATGCTCGAATAGTACCAACCCTTGCATCACCTGAACCAATATTAATCTCCCGTTACATCTGGGGATTAATTGGAGAGATTAGGCATGTAGTCAAGGCAGCTAGACCTCAAACCATAGAAGAAGCTGTAGAACTAGCAAACACCTTGACTGATGAATTAGTTCGTACACGAGAAGAAGACCAGAGAAGGAATCTAGCTCAGAGGCTTACCCAGCAATTCCGATATGGAAATTCCAACCGTAGGAACGTAGGTTCTACCTCTGCACCGTACTGCAAAGCTTGTAAGAAGAAGCATTCGGGGAAATGCTCCACTCACTGCAATTTCTGCAAAATGCCAGGACACAAGGAAGAAAATTATAGGAGAAAACCTAATAATGGGATGTGCTTCAACTGTGGAGAAAAGGGCCACATCAAGCCCAACTGTCCGAAACTAGTTCCAGCCATGAGCAACAAGAACACTAAAAATGCTAGAACATTTGTTCTGACGACAGATGAAGCCAAGATGATTCCAGACGTGATAGCCGGTACGTTTTTAGTTAATGATGTATTTGCTAAAGTATTATTTGACTCTGGTGCGAATCAAAGTTTTTTTAATACTTCATTTTGCAAACTTTTTAATCAATCATTAACTAAACTCCCACAAGAATGTCTAGTAGAAACAACAAATGGGGAAACCGTTAGGATTTCTGAAATCTTGCAGGGAGCAAGAATAGAATTTTTAAATCAAAAATTTATGGAAAACCTTTACCCAATGAATCTGGCAGGATTTGATGTTGTATTAGGAATGGATTAGTTAATAACCAATAAAGCCAGTATTTTATGTGATCAAAAGTCAATTCAAGTAAACTCACCAAAAGGTAAAAAGATCACAATTAAAGGAGATAAGCCATCCAGATCCACAAAATTCATCTCTTTGATGAAAACAACAAGTTATATAAGAAAAGGGCCTTTAGTATATTTGATTTCTATAGTCACTAACACTAAACGAAAAGAACTGAAAGATATTCTAGTAGTATCTCAATTTTCAGATGTATTCCCAGAAGAATTACCAGGACTACCGCCAGACAGGGAAGTCGAATTCAGAATCCATCTGCTACCAGGAACAACACCAATTGCCAAAGCACCTTACCATTTGGCACCCGCAGAAATGCAAGAACTGTAGAAACAATTAGACGAACTGTTGGAGAAAGGATTTTTACAGCCAAGTTGATCGCCATGGGGAGCACCGATACTGCTCGTTAAAAAGAAAGACGGGTCAATGTGAATGTGCATTGACTACCGTGAATTAATGAAAAAGTCACGATTAAGAATCGGTACCCATTACCGAGAATCGATGATCTGTTCGACCAGTTGCAGGGAGCTTGATTTTTCTCTAAAATCGATTTAAGATCAGGATATCATCAACTGAAGGTACAGGAAGAGGACATTCCTAAAACCGCATTCAGAAAAAGGTATGGCCATTATAAATTTACTGTCATGCCATTTTGTTTAACCAATGCCCCAGCTGTATTTATAGACATGATGAACCGAATATGTAAGCCATATTTGGATAAATTCATAATTGTCTTTATAGATGATATTCTTATCTATTCTAAAAGTAAAAAGGATCATACAAAGCATTTGCACGCACTTTTAAGTTTACTGAGAAGGGAAAAGCTTTATGCTAAGTTTTCTAAGTGCGAGTTTTGGTTAGAACAGGTACAGTTTCTTGGACATTTAGTCGATCATGAAGGAATTCATGTGGACCCCACCAAGATCGAAGCAATTACTAAATGGAAAACCCCTGAGTCACCAACCGAGGTTAGAAGTTTCTTAGGATTGGCCGGTTATTATAGAAGATTTATTCGAGATTTTTCTAGAATAGCCATTCCCTTAACTAAGCTAACCTGTAAATCCATTAAGTTTGAATGGGGACCAAAACAAGAAGAAGCATTTAGAATTCTTAAGCAAAGATTAACCCATGCACCCATACTAGCGTTACCAGAAGGAACTGAAGACTTTGTAGTCTATTGTGACGCTTCTAAGTTAGGTTATGGATGTGTGTTAATGCAACGCCAAAAGGTTATAGCTTACGCATCTAGACAACTTAAGAATCATGAAGAGAATTATTCAACCCATGATTTGGAATTAGGAGCTATAATTTTTGCCCTTAAGATTTGGAGACATTACCTTTATGGTAGTAAGTTTACCATTTTCACTGATCATAAGAGCTTAAGGTATGTTTTCGAACAAAAAGAGTTGAATATGAGACAAAGACGCAAGATGGAAATTCTTAGTGATTATGATTGTAATATCCAGTATCATACAGGAAAGGCAAATGTAGTGGCTGATGCTTTAAGTCGAAAGTATCATGAAAAACCAAAAAGAGTACGTTCTCTTAAATTAAATTTACAAGTACATTTAAATGAACAAATTAGAAAAGCACAAAAATCAGTAATCAAGGATGATACTGAAAAATTAAAAGGAATGATTAAGGAATTAGAACAAGGAACATATGGAATTTAGAGATTCCATAAGAAACGAATGTGGATACCTAAATTAGGAAACCTGCATCATCGTATATTAGAAGAAGCCCATAAGTCTAAGTATACGATGCATCCTGGAAATGATAAAATGTATCAGGATTTAAGAAAGAATTTTTGGTGGATAGGAATGAAGAAGGATATAGCAGCTTATTTTTCTAAGTGTTTAACCTGTTCACAAGTCAAAGCTGAACACCAGAAACCGTCAGGTTTGTTGCAGCAGTTAGAAATGCCAGTGTGGAAATGGGAATTGATAACAATAGATTTTGTTACCAAATTACCCAAAACAAGAAAAGGTAATGATACAATCTGGGTGATTGTAGACAAGCTAACTAAGTCAGCTCATTTTCTACCAATGAAGGAAACTTTCAGTATGGAACAATTAGCTAAGTTATATGTAAATGAAATAGTTTCATTACATTGAATTCCTTTATCAATTGTTTCTGATAGGGATAGCCGATTTACCTCTCATTTTTGGGCAAGTTTCCAAAAAGCAATGGGAACCAAGTTAAATATAAGCACAGCTTATCATCCTCAAACGAACAGACAAAGCGAAAGAACGATTCAGACAATGGAAGATATGCTTAGAGCTTGTGTAATTGATTTCGGAGGTAATTGGGACGATCACTTACCCTTAATAGAATTTTCTTATAATAACAGTTATCACACCAGTATCAATGTTGCACCCTTCGAAGCACTTTATGGACGAAAGTACCGAACCCCAGTCTGTTGGGCAGAAATTGGGGAAAAGCAACTATCTGGACCTGAAATAGTGCACGAAACAACCGACAAGATCATTCAAGTCAAAGAACGACTGAAAGCAGCACGTGATAGACAAAAGAGTTATGCAGATAACAGACGCAAGCCGTTAGAATTTCAGGTAGGAGACAAAGTGTTATTAAAAGTCTCTCCTTGGAAAGGAATTGTACGATTCATCAAAAGAGGAAAGCTAAGTCCCAGGTATGTTGGACCTTTTGAGATTATTAGAAGAATAGGACCTGTAGCCTATTAGCTATAACTGCCAGAGGAAATGGCAGGAATACATGATGTGTTTCATGTATCTAATCTCAAGAAATGCTTAGCTGATGAATCACTGGTAGTACCTCTTAAGGATATAGAGGTAAACGAACAACTTAAATTTGTAGAAAGGCCTCTACGGATTGAAGACAGCAAAGTCAAGAATCTCAAGCACAAGAGATTAGTTCTGGTCAAAGTGAAATGGGACTCCAAAAGAGGACCAGAATACACAAGGGAGCTTGAATCAGAAATGCAAAGAAAATATCCACACTTGTTCCAATAGATCTCGAGAACGAGCTCAAAAACAAGGTGGGGAGGATATAACAACCCTAAAATAAAGCGACACCCTCCTAAATTTTTCGACACCCTAAAAATATTTAATATATCCCAATATGTCCTAAAATACCCCCCATACGTAAAAACGGACCCCGAATACCTTAATTTTTATTAAAATTAATTAAAAACAAGAAAATAGGGGCCCTGGCGGGCCGCGACAGACTCCACTTGAGTCTACGCGGGCCGCGAGCGCCTGAGCAAGTGGCGCAGCCCGGTGCCGCCACGTGTCACCTGCGAGTTGAAGCTATACCGAATGACAAATCAACACTAGGCCCTACACACCTATGTCGTGGGCTGCGAAGGCCCCTGCCTTCCTTCGTTGCGTGGCGCGACGGACCTGTCGACCAGCCCTATAAAAGGAGGCCTTCGGCCTTCAGTTCAATTCGTTCAAAATTCTCTCAATCTCTCTCAATTCTGAAGTGATAAAATTATACTCGGGTATAATACCCCCTAAATAACGAAGTTCTGCTCCGTTGTAAGTATCATAACCCCTGGATACGTATTAGATACGCTGCTCGATTGATCTAGGGTATTACTAATGTTAAAATGGGTTATTATACTAACACGTGTGCATTTGTGTAATTTATAGATTGTCACCAGGAAACCCTTACAGAAAACCTAAAACTGCAATGTGAGTAATCTCCTTCTTGTAAATTATTTTTACAAAACCTCACACGATTAATTATATATTAAGCAGTTATTGAGTATTTGTAAGGATACAATTATCGTCGGTATGTTGGGGTTTTGTATAGAAAATTTGTTACTACCTTGTGAGGAGTAACATGACCACAAGTCGGGTTGACAGTACCATGGGTGGTAATTAGTATAACTTGGAAACAAATGTAATTGCGCGACCGCCCTCAATACTGTACAATGGTTTTTATTAAACTTGATTAAACTGGAATTCACTCACCAGTATTTGCCACTGACAAAATGTTTTTAAACGCGTTTCAGGTAACAATATGTGAAAGCCAATAGAAGCCAGCTGGACAACATTGAAGGCTTGGAAAAGTGGCAATAAAGTTAACTAAAATAAATAGATGTTTTTATTAAATAAAATAGGGTTTATCCCTATGAAAATGTGTGTACTTGAAACTTGGGATTTTCCCATATATTTAGTATATTGAAAATGTGGTATTTTACTCTGATAAAATATTTCCTAACTACGGTCCTGATGTAAATTTCGCTGCCAAGATTGATAAAACCCCAGATACCACCGAAACTGGCCGCGGCCGCCCGTTCCCGGGATAGTTAGAGGACGGGGGTTGCGACAGATTGGACTCAGCACCTGTCGTGGAAATGGATTGTTAAGGGATTTTCTCACATGTCACGGTGGTGATATGTGTTGCGCATTCTACAACTCGCAGTCACGTCTGTGCACATTTCATTGTCGATAACTTACTTGCTTCACACTATACATGTTACATGCTGGTTGTGCGTAAACTCGCTTTCGCTGTCTACTATACTATTAAACTTGTATGCTCACCTTTACACTATGTGTATTGACTTCTATTTTAACGTATGTGACAGGTGTTTGAGATGCTAGGATGTTGCTTGTTCTCACGGAATCGAGTAGAAGAGTCTAGAAACAAACTAAATAAAATCTGAGTTGTCAGAATGGATATTTGTCTTTGAGAACAATGTTTGTAATAATTGTTTTATTTTATATGTTTGTGGTATGGGACATGAACCTTTAATATATTATAATTAATAGTTGTTATGGATTCTCCTGGACAATCTGTTTCGCTCAGTGTCGCGCCCTGATGTTTCCGCCATCGGTTGGGGTGTGACAGTTTGAACCTTGACTGTGTAACCTTCCACTAGGATATTGCCTATTTGAACCCCCTAAGGTGAATTGACCCTATGAACCCCCACCAGAATACTGACCCTGAGTGTTTGACCCTGAACCCCCAAATTGACCCTGCTGATTTGAACCCCCA
>JARYGA010024746.1:0-25645 GCA_030545235.1 Helianthus tuberosus
TTAGCGAAAGCTGATGAGAGCGATTGTATGAGTGTGTGTGTGTGTAGCCAAAAATAGCCAAGTCTTCTAAAAAATAGCTCGCTACCCCCTTAAAATTAGAAAAAATCTAGCCTAACTAACTGTCCGCAAATCGTGCGAGTCCTCCACGACTCCATAACGTCCATTTCTGACCAAGCATGTGCGGAATAGACTTATAATATTCTCCAGGAATATCGCCAAGACCAAGTCCAAGTTGATACTCCTGCAAAACAATTACGAATTCAAAGTAGACAATCGTTAGTACAGGGATCCTTATAGTGATCCATGATCCTGATCCTGCAACACTTCTGAGGATCACTATACCCAACAGTAAATAAGTATCACTGATTATTTAGAAATCCACCCCTAACAATTGCCCCCAAAATATAAGGAGTAATTATGTAAATAAATGAGTTATATTTTGTTCTTATCCGTAACGAATTAATCAGATAACTAGCTGTTGGAGTCGGACTAGCCGTTACGATCATGACGTCACTGAGGTGATTATCCTGCAGAATCATTATTATAAATAGGAGTTAGAGATAGGGATCAATCAGCATTCAAATTCAAGAGAACTCCCTTTATATTCTCATCCGACGATCAAGCAGGTAACTCTTTTCCTTTTCTTCTTTTACGTTTTCTTCCTCTGTTCATCTTTCTCCACCTTCTTCAAATCAAGATGATGCTGAGATCCTCACCAGCCAAGGATCATAAGAAGGAAAGTCCTCTCAAGAGCCAGGGGATTATTGAAGATTTGGTGAAAGAAATATGCTGTTTCTCTGATCCACAAATAGACAGAATTCGCCATTGTTTCCCGGCGAACACCACTTTCAAACCATTTGATCCCACCGTTTTAAGTGATTATGTCTCTGAGACTTGGGTAGCCTTCCCAGTCACACCTTTCACAATAGGATATTCGTATCCCTTCCCTGAATTCACCCAATCCTTTTTCTCCCTCACCGGCATCTCCTATATTCAAGCTATGCCAATGATCTGGAGGGTCTTATATACCCTTGAAAGGATCATTGAGCAGGAAGGGATTGACCTAGGAATGTCGGAGTTGGCTGAGATGTATGATCTCATAACGTTTGGATTCCACCGATATCTATTCAAGCGTAAACCCGGAAAAGAACATCCCATCTTTAAATCTACTAAAAACGATACCAACTGGAAACGGCGGTTCTTCTTCGTCAGAAGGGATTCTATCCCGGATGGAAAGGATCTGCCAAGAAAATGGAGCACCCATGGTAGGATAGGAGGATCCTTAGAAGGATCACTAAGTAAGCTCATTTCCGATAATGATTACTAATATGCTTTTGTTTCTTTTGTACAGCTATCACATTCTCACATATTATTCCTTCAGCTGCCACCAAGGGGAGACTTGCTGCTTTTAGAAAACTCGGTCCTGAAACAAGATCATTCAAGACAATCACCCAGGATTCTCAAGAGGTATCCTCAGGCTCTGTCACCATGTCAAGTAAGTATCCTATTCTTTTTATATTCAAATGATTAAATAAATAGTTATATATGAATAGAATAAGGACACTTATCTGTTTTGGGTGTGTAGGCGCTGGAAAATCATCAAGATCTGCTTCCAAATTTAGTGTCCTGAGCTTGACACCGTCCGATCCTCCAAGAAGAAGCTTCCTGCCAGCCCAACTACTTCGATCCCCAAGGCACCCGTTAAAGGAAGGGGTGGCAAGAAAAGAAAAGCCTCTGAAGCTGAGGATCTGCAAGGTCTGCCCCTGATCCGCCACCAGTTCCTTGAATACTTCAACGATGTAAGGATCCTTGTCCCTGCTTTAGGTATCCAGCTTATTTGAGGATCACCTGTTCTTGAACTGTTCTTTATCTTCTTTGCAGAAATTTGCTGAGATTGAAGACTACGTTGGGCATGTCGAGGAGCAGGACAAGAAGATTGCTGACCTCCAACAAGTCGCATTGCTCAAGGATCTTAAGATTGCTGACCTCCAAAAGGATCTCAAAGATGCCAAAGCTCAGACAGCTACAATCCTGATTAATTTTGATTATGAGAAGAGCGAGATCACGGAGGATGCTAAGGTCTCCGCTGCCATAGCCATGTACAAGACCAAGCTACAAATGGCCTAAGAAGCTCAGGATCCTGCCTTTGATAGGAGCAACTGGGATGTGGAAGGCTGGAAGGCAAGGCTAGCTGAGCTGGATGATGAGGAGGAGGCTGAGGAGATCCTGACGATCGAGGCTGGAGGCAGTGGCAAGGATCATGGTGGTGAAGCTAGTGGAGCTGGAGATGGTGATGCAGCGAAGGTGTAGGCTGCTTGAATGGGCGATGAAGGACATTTCTAGACGTAGCCGGAGCCCATTTTTTTTAGTTTGGTTATGGTTTTTTATTTTGATGATGTTTTGATAAACAATGGTTGGTCTGTACTTGAACAATAGTATTCAGGGTTGAGGATCATGGATGATCCTTTGAACAATAGGTAGGATTACAAATGGTGGAGGGATCCTCTGTTTGGGGGATGAAGCCATTGTGATCCTGCCGTCTTTAATTTCCTGCACTTGTTAGACCTATAAACAATGGACACCCTTTGCCAACCCATGTGGACGGGCCACGTTTTGCTAGTAGAAACGTGGGTTGGCAATTTTGACAACCTTAAAAGGGTTTAAGCTTTTGTGAATAAAATGACTTTGACTTTTTGGCTATATCCTGTGTTGATATCCTTATTGTTATTTTATTTTTCAATCTATTGTGATGTTCATGTCGTCTAAACTCATCAAGTAAGGAAAAATTTAAAAAATATCCCTTAAGAGTTAAGGATATGATCAAGGATCATATAAAAATAGTTTAAGGATAATAAGTTCTGTAGGTCCCTATCCCGTATGGATCGTAACAAAACTGACAATCTACCAAGGGTGCGGAATCCCCTTGATAAACCAAATAAACAGAAACAAGAACACCAGACGATTTACCAACCGATCTTCTATGATTATCCAACGAAAACGTTTACAATCACTCAAGATCTTCACGAACTCACAGCCAATAATCTGTGTATTCGAACTCTCTCTCAATTGCCTAAAAGTCTCCAAAAGTCTCCAAAAGTCTCCAAAAGTCTCCAAAAGTCTAACCCTAAAACTCTAGGTAAAGGTTGTTTATATAGCACAACCTATACAATTCGAATTGGGCTCAGCCCATTCGAATTCTGTTTACAAATTAGGCTAAACTAGATAAACTAAAACTTGATACAAACTTGGACTAGATTGGGCTTCAACAAACTCGAATTCCATTCAGTCTTCATAAGTCTTCGCGACCCAAACTCGTTTAATATCCAAAGACCAATCCAACGCTGTTGTCACATAAAATGCACCAACAAGTTCAGTTGTCAAAGGATAAGTGTCACTTATGTACATAATGAATAAAATTAAAATAGTTAAGGATCATACCTGAGAATCCAAGTTAGGATCCTATCCTTTAACACTTAAAATTAGGATAACCCAAGATACAAACCTTAGTTGAAAGTAAGGATCAAGAATCCTTAGTCATTTATCTTCACAAGCCTGAAATAAGTTATTACTTGGGACTGAGCCAATATAAGATGAATGTTAGTAACTGGGGACAAGCCCAACAATTCTGGGGACAAGCCCAATATACTGGGGAAAAGCCCAAAAGATAACTGGGGACAAGCCCAAAGGATAACTGGGGACAAGCCCAAAGGATCGTATGTAAACTGGAGTATGGCCCTTACTGGCGACTATCCAAACTTAGTGACATGAAAATGCCAAAACCTTAGCTAACGTGAAAATGTTAGAAACCTTAGGAACGGATGTATGGTACGTCTACCATTATACGTAGGATCCTGAATATAGCCAGTATAATGAAATTGTCAGCCCCTAAAGCGGGTACTGGTCCCATTGCCATGAACTATACCAGGATCATCGTGCGCTACTGGAGAAACTGGGGACAGGCCCAAACTGGGGACTAGCCCTAAGAACTGGGGTCAAGCCCAAATAACTGGGGTCAAGCCCAAATAACTGGATACTTCTGTGGATATTCAATCCTTAGTTAAGGATACCTGAACCTTCAAAACTCAGAATCAAGTAAAAGGAGGATAAAGGACACAAGATCCTTATCCTTGTAAGAGAATAAAAAGAATGAAATAGTTTGAGATTGGAATGTTACCAGAAAGAGGATCATCTGTCTGTGGGGATCCTTCAAGGATACTTGTCTGGCAAGGATCACGAATTATGATCACATGAAATATTTCTTCAAATGGACAGCATTCCAAGCTCTAGGTAGCAAATCACCTTCCATTGTTAGCAATCGATATGCCCCCTTTCCTGCTTCCGCTACAATCAAATAGGGGCCTTCCCACTTTGGTGCTAGCTTTCCATCAGCAGGATTGGTGGTGTTTTGAAATGCTTTCCCTAATACCATATCCCCAACTTGGAATTTCCTGAGCCTGACATTTTTGTTGTAAGCTCCAGCCATCCTTTGTTGATAACTGGCCATCCTTATCCTTGCTAAATCCCTGATTTCTTCTATAGTATCCAAGTATTGAATCAAGTTTTCAGCATTTTCTTCAGGATCACGAATGCTTGTTCTTGCAGTTGGAACCACCATCTCTGTAGGGATCACTGATTCTGCCCCAAATACCAATAAAAATGGAGTTTGGCCTGTAGCATTCTTGGGAGTTGTCCTATCAGCCCAAAGCACATAAGGTAATTCTTCTGCCCATTTTCCTTTCTTGGATCCAAGCTTCTTCTTCAAATTGTTGATGATGATCTTGTTGGATGACTCTGCCTGACCATTAGCTTGTGGATGGACTGGTGTTGATGTTATCATCTTAATCCCCCAACTGTCACAAAAGTTAGTGGTTCTATTCCCAATAAATTGGGATCCATTATCACAAATAATCTCAGAAAGGATACCAAATCTAGTAATAATGTTTCTTTTAATAAAGGATATAACTTCCTTTTCTCTGATTTGAGCAAAGGCTTCAGCCTCTATCCACTTAGAGAAGTAATCAGTCATAGCAAGCATGAATACTTTTCCACCAGGTGCCTTGGGAAGCTTTCCAACTATATCCATTCCCCATCTCATGAATGACCAAGAAGAGGATATAGGATGCAAGAGCTCTGCTGGTTGGTCCACCTAAACAAAATGCATGAACATTTCAAGTACCATTACCGTATGATACGTTAAGGTAATTTTATTCTGATATATTTAGTGTGTCCCACTTCAGGATATACCCCCGCGATCAAGGTATGCACAAAGATTCATCGTAGTAGGTGAGTATACTGATGTCATTCTTTAAGATATCCTGACAATGTCTAGGTCAGTATATACTCTGTTTTATCATGTTTTGATTGCTTGAACAATGAACACCCAAATAAATACTAATCAAATCCTGGAAATATAAACAACACACTCTATCATGCAAGTATCTTCCCTACCACATATTTCACAAGTCCAATCCAGATTTCTGAAATCTTAACTGGGAATAGGTTGAGAAGAGAATAGAATAGATCTTTAGGAGAGATGGTATAATATACAGATCAAATGAGTTTTCTCAGTTTGATATAGGTTTATTGGGTTTCTTTTAGGCACTTGAGGGCCTCTTTCGGGTGTATTAGATCTATAGCTCGACAACGTACAGCTAGGTCAGCATGTATCTGGATGCAGCAGAAGCTGTCGTTGCCTAGCACCTCCAGGTCAGCATATATCTGGATGCAGCAGAGGAGGTACACGACTTTTTTCAGAGAAGATTTCAGAATCAGATCAAAATTGTGTGTATCGGGACAACATACAGACATTCAAATAGAAATGTGCTAATTCCAAGTGACTTTCTTTCCTGAGGTCATTCCAAGTGACAGTCAAGATATCCTCAGATGAAATAACAGTATAAAGACCCAAAACTTCAGATTTTGGCAATCTATCAACGCAAGATTTAAGGTCATTAAACCATACACCACTGATGTGTTCCCCACTCATACTCAGTGCTTTTATGTTTATATCACTTTGGTAAGTTGATTATTTCATGCTTTTGCCTACTGGTACATCATATGATGAAACTGCTAACACACTTAAGCAATTTAATTCAGTTCGAGTGTGACAGTCTAACTTGCTGATGTACTATCATTTCTTCTTTTTCACACAGTGATAACTCATTTTTGATTTTCTATTTTTTTTTATGTTTTTGATTTTTCAATGTTTTTGTATTTTTGATTTTTAAGAAAGCAGTAAACTATTTACAAAATTCTTATGAAAAACCAGTTATTCAGGATTCCTCATCCCGTTGAGTTCGACTAAGTGTTCAAAGCGAGCTCGATCAAAAGCTTTTGTGTAAAGATCAGCAAGGTTATCTTCTGTGTCGATTCAGCACTTTGAACTTCAATTTAAATCAATCAATATAAATATATCAACAATCTCACGTCCCCCTTCATGTGCCTAGAGCAACCATTATCAACATAAGTTGATAATCCTCCTTAGCAGCTCCTGCACACACCAACTAAGAAATTAGTTAGATTGGGGGACCCAAGCCTTAATGGTCTTGGGTCGTCCAAATTCACCAACTACTGGAACATCCATCCAATATCCATTAATCCTAACTGGAGTCTTGGATCGCAGACCTGTTGATGTAAATGGGTTTTGATTTCCATAAGGTCTATGGTCCTGAGGGTTCCTATATGTATTTGAACTATTTGACCTTTGAAAATTTTGATTTGGGTATCTTGAATTTTGGTTCCTAGAAGCATTATTGTTGGAATTTCTAAAGCCATTGTTATAAAAATTTCGACCACCATTATTTTGGTATCGATTTTGATATTGACCTTGACTTCTGAAATTACTTGAATTTCCATTAAAATTGTTCATTCTAGGTGAACTGCTTCTCGGTCTCTCAAATCTGCCTGGTGGAGATCTAGGCTGAAATCTTGGTTGATTTCTTTGAAAACGAGGAACTTGTGGAGTTCCTTTTTCAGCCTTATCTTCACCAACAGCAACATTTTCTGGTTGCTTAGGAGCAGATTTCTTTGGAGAATTTGAGCCTTTCTCCTCACTATCACCTTCCTTCACTGGTAATTTCCCTCTCTGTTTTTCACTAAGTTTTGCTTCACTCTTTTTGTTAGGACAGCAGCTAGCTACATGTCCTTTGATGTGACACTTTAAGCACGATTTCCTTTTTGAAGACTTCTTAGCTGGAGTCTCTGAGGTAGATCCCTTATCAGATGGTGATGATCCCTTAGATGAACCTTGTTCAGTTTGCTTTATTTCAGATTTTTCTATGCTCTTATTTTTAGCAAACTCTACATTTGATTCATTTTCAATAACAGCGGTTTCGTTTTTCATATCACTACCTTGAACAAAATTAATCTTTTTAACAAAAGCTTGATTTTTATTCTTAGGCTGCGAATTTTTCTTTTTCAAAGTTTCCCTGTTATTGTTTTCCTTAGCCTCATCATTCTCAGATCCATCACCTTGACTTGATGTGGATCCGAAACTACTTGGTGCAGATGCCACAAAGTTTGCTAGCTCATCTTCACTAGGCAGGAATGAATAGTCATGACTAAGAGGAGGTGGAACTTCATTAAATCCCTGGAAGCCCACACTGGTCTTGTCATTACTCTTCTTTAACCCACCCATCATGTGTTTCATTACAAAAGACGAAACTCTGAATTGACTCAATTTCTTTTCAAGTTCAACAATTTTGAGTTGTGCATCTGACAACTCTTTGCATTTATCAGAAATCTCTTTTGTTTTCTCAGCCATCATGTCATGAGCTAAGTCTATGACTTGAAGTTTTTCATTTAGTTTGCAAGTTAAAGCTTCAA
Organism: Helianthus tuberosus; assembly: GCA_030545235.1. Taxonomy (NCBI): domain Eukaryota; kingdom Viridiplantae; phylum Streptophyta; class Magnoliopsida; order Asterales; family Asteraceae; genus Helianthus; species Helianthus tuberosus. The sequence continues at coordinate 7,825 of JARYGA010024746.1, forward strand.
TTTCAGCTTCACAACCTTTTATTTTCTTCAAGTATGACGATTCATTTCTTTTAACAAAAAAATTTGCTTCTTTTATGTTAGACATATCACTTACCAGACTTTGGTTTTGTGTTGTCAACCTGGCAACCTCACCCTGTAGTTCACGACATCTCAAACATACTGAATTAGATTGTACCTCTTTCTCATGAACTTCTGAGGTTTCATCAGCAACAACCTGTTCAGCTTCACTCTCTTTCTCTACTTCAACATCCACTTTTGCTTCAGCATTCTCCACTTGAGCTTCAGCATTCTCCACTTGAGCTTCAGCATTTTTCACTTCAGATTCAGCATCACTCACACTAGTTTCAGCCTCATCAACTGGCACTATCTCTGCCATGAATGCCTGAGTGGCACTCTCATTTCCCTGATATCGCTTTTGTAATGCATCCCACATATCCTTTGAATTAGTGTACTTGTTGAAGGTATGCTTGATGCCATCAGGTAAAGACATTTTAATGGCAGCCAAGGCTCTCTTTTCAGCCTCATACATTTTCTTTTGTTCGGCATCCATATCAACATAAGCAGTTATACGTTGTCTTCCCTCAAACTCATGAGTTGGGTTCACATACCCATCGTCTATACATATCCACATACGAGTGTCCTGGTACTCAACAAAGGATTGAAACCTATCCTTCCATGTCAAGTAATTCTCCACCTTCATCATCTTAGGTGGTTTGTTCGTTGTGCCTACCTCGTGTTCCATCCTTAAAAGCTCGTTCAATTTAGACATCTTCGACATTTTAACTTAAGCAGACTGGTTAAACCGTACAATTTTAGTCCGAAACCTGTTTTTACCAACTTATACCGTTAGATTCGTCTCGAAATTACGATTCCAATGATATATAATGTCTAAAACCTATTTCGGGAGTCCAACGGTGCAAACGGTTTGTCCAGATGGTTAAACCGTACAATTTTAGTCCGAAACCTGTTTTCTTTTTTTTTTTTTTTGTCCTAAAAATCCAAGGAGTCCAACGGTGCAAACGGTTTGTCCAGATGAGTTACGGATAATTCTCTAAACACGAAACAGTGAAATTTTTCCTGCGATTGCCTAGAAAAATTCCACCATTTTGAAACTCTCAACTACTCAGTCCAGTCGAGACCACAGTTGCGAGTCGAGATTACTGTTGCGAGTCGAGATCTCTGTTGCGAGTCAACCAGCACAAGTCGAAACCACGGTTGCGAGTCAACCAGCACAAGTCGAAACCACGGTTGCGAGTCGAGACCCTGTTGCGAGTCAAATCAGCACAAGCCGAGACCACGGTTGCGAGTCGTGACCCTATTGCGAGTCAAAGCAGTACAAGCCGAGACCACGGTTGCGAGTCGCGACCACTGTTGCGAGTGAGCAATACCCTGTCGAGACCAGCAATCTTCCAGTAATAAATCCCGAAAAATCAGCACCTTTTACACCGTAGAATCTTCTGATTGATAACTTTCCAACTAAAACTCCAAAAAATCAGCAAACAACTTCCAAATAACACCAAAACAGATCAAAATCACGAAAATTTTGACTGTTCTTCGATGTTCTTCGAGAATTCAAATAGCAACCCAAAAATCTTCAAACACGAACACAATCCTTGAATCTGTAATATCAGTTTTGAACCGTACACAAGAGCAAACGCTCTGATACCAATTGTAGGTCCCTATCCCGTATGGATCGTAACAAAACTGACAATCTACCAAGGGTGCGGAATCCCCTTGATAAACTAAATAAACAGAAACAAGAACACCAGACGATTTACCAACCGATCTTCTATGATTATCCAACGAAAACGTTTACAATCACTCAAGATCTTCACGAACTCACAGCCAATAATCTGTGTATTCGAACTCTCTCTCAATTGCCTAAAAGTCTCCAAAAGTCTCCAAAAGTCTCCAAAAGTCTCCAAAAGTCTAACCCTAAAACTCTAGGTAAAGGTTGTTTATATAGCACAACCTATACAATTCGAATTGGGCTCAGCCCATTCGAATTCTGTTTACAAATTAGGCTAAACTAGATAAACTAAAACTTGATACAAACTTGGACTAGATTGGGCTTCAACAAACTCGAATTCCATTCAGTCTTCATAAGTCTTCGCGACCCAAACTCGTTTAATATCCAAAGACCAATCCAACGCTGTTGTCACATAAAATGCACCAACAAGTTCAGTTGTCAAAGGATAAGTGTCACTTATGTACATAATGAATAAAATTAAAATAGTTAAGGATCATACCTGAGAATCCAAGTTAGGATCCTATCCTTTAACACTTAAAATTAGGATAACCCAAGATACAAACCTTAGTTGAAAGTAAGGATCAAGAATCCTTAGTCATTTATCTTCACAAGCCTGAAATAAGTTATTACTTGGGACTGAGCCAATATAAGATGAATGTTAGTAACTGGGGACAAGCCCAACAATTCTGGGGACAAGCCCAATATACTGGGGAAAAGCCCAAAAGATAACTGGGGACAAGCCCAAAGGATAACTGGGGACAAGCCCAAAGGATCGTATGTAAACTGGAGTATGGCCCTTACTGGCGACTATCCAAACTTAGTGACATGAAAATGCCAAAACCTTAGCTAACGTGAAAATGTTAGAAACCTTAGGAACGGATGTATGGTACGTCTACCATTATACGTAGGATCCTGAATATAGCCAGTATAATGAAATTGTCAGCCCCTAAAGCGGGTACTGGTCCCATTGCCATGAACTATACCAGGATCATCGTGCGCTACTGGAGAAACTGGGGACAGGCCCAAACTGGGGACTAGCCCTAAGAACTGGGGTCAAGCCCAAATAACTGGGGTCAAGCCCAAATAACTGGATACTTCTGTGGATATTCAATCCTTAGTTAAGGATACCTGAACCTTCAAAACTCAGAATCAAGTAAAAGGAGGATAAAGGACACAAGATCCTTATCCTTGTAAGAGAATAAAAAGAATGAAATAGTTTGAGATTGGAATGTTACCAGAAAGAGGATCATCTGTCTGTGGGGATCCTTCAAGGATACTTGTCTGGCAAGGATCACGGATTATGATCACATGAAATATTTCTTCAAATGGACAGCATTCCAAGCTCTAGGTAGCAAATCACCTTCCATTGTTAGCAATCGATATGCCCCCTTTCCTGCTTCCGCTTCAATCAAATAGGGGCCTTCCCACTTTGGTGCTAGCTTTCCATCAGCAGGATTGGTGGTGTTTTGAAATGCTTTCCTTAATACCATATCCCTAACTTGGAATTTCCTGAGCCTGACATTTTTGTTGTAAGCTCCAGCCATCCTTTGTTGATAACTGGCCATCCTTATCCTTGCTAAATCCCTGATTTCTACTATAGTATCCAAGTATTGAATCAAGTTTTCAGCATTTTCTTCAGGATCACGAATGCTTGTTCTTGCAGTTGGAACCACCATCTCTGTAGGGATCACTGATTCTGCCCCAAATACCAATAAAAATGGAGTTTGGCCTGTAGCATTCTTGGGAGTTGTCCTATCAGCCCAAAGCACATAAGGTAATTCTTCTGCCCATTTTCCTTTCTTGGATCCAAGCTTCTTCTTCAAATTGTTGATGATGATCTTGTTGGATGACTCTGCCTGACCATTAGCTTGTGGATGGACTGGTGTTGATGTTATCATCTTAATCCCCCAACTGTCACAAAAGTTAGTGGTTCTATTCCCAATAAATTGGGATCCATTATCACAAATAATCTCAGAAAGGATACCAAATCTAGTAATAATGTTTCTTTTAATAAAGGATATAACTTCCTTTTCTCTGATTTGAGCAAAGGCTTCAGCCTCTATCCACTTAGAGAAGTAATCAGTCATAGCAAGCATGAATACTTTTCCACCAGGTGCCTTGGGAAGCTTTCCAACTATATCCATTCCCCATCTCATGAATGACCAAGAAGAGGATATAGGATGCAAGAGCTCTGCTGGTTGGTGAAGGATATTACTGTGCCTCTGACAAGGAGCACACCTCTTGGCATACTCCACAGCATCCTTCTTCATAGTGGGCCAATAGTATCCTGTCCTCAGGATCCTTGAGAATAATGCCCTGCCCCCAGTGTGGTTTCCATTTTCCATAATCTCCTTCATGGAAATCCTTTAGGACTTCTTGAATTTCAGGATCCTCAATGCATCTTAAATATGGTCCTGCAAGAGATCGTTTATACAACATATTATTTAATATTGTAAATTGAGATACCTTAATTTTGAAAGCCCTTGGGTTTTCTCCTGTAGGGATTTCTCCATGTTGTATGTATCTCATGATTGGGAGTATCCATGATCCTGAATGAGATTGGGAATCACTAGGGATGATTGCAGAATCTTCTCCTATCTCCATAGCTACATGATCCTTGATAGCAGGGGTCAGGATATGGATAATAGGGATCTTGATATCCTCAGGAATCTTCAAAGATGATCCTAGATTGGCTAATGCATCAGCTTCTGCATTCTATTCCCTTGGTACCTGTGTCAAACTAAAGGATACAAAAGAGAGTGCCAATTCTTTGACGATCTCCAAATATTTGATTAGCTTTTCACCTTTAACAGCATAGGATCCATTAAAGTGATTAGTGATCAACAAAGAATCTACATGTACCTCAAGATACCTGATGCTCATGTGCTTTGCAATTTGCAAACCAGCTATCAAGGCTTCATATTCAGTCTCATTGTTGGTAGTTTGAAATTCACAAGCTATGGAGTGGGGTATTATGTCCCCCTGTGGAGATTTTAGTAGTATTCCAAGCCCTGTTCCATTTACATTGGAGGATCCATCAGTGAACTGTAGGTCCCTATCTCGTATGGATCGTAACAAAACTGACAATCTACCAAGGGTGCGGAATCCCCTTGATAAACCTAGCAAACAGAAACAAGAACACGAAACAATTTACCAACCGATCTTCTATGATTATCCAACGAAAACGTTTACAATCACTCAAGATCTTCACGAACTCACAGCCAATGTTCTGTGTATTCTAACTCTCTCACAATTTCCTAAAAGTCTCTCAAAAGTCTGTAGGATCGATTTGACCGATCGAATGAGTCAATTTGAGTGTGTTTACACTATTTAGATGGCGGAAACATCTAAACAGCTTAGAATCAGACAGAATAGAGTAGAAAACAGAATAGATTCACTTTTAACACTTGTTCTCTGTTATATAATGACTTGAAAATCCGGCAGCACCTCGTTACAACTTTTCGGGATACGTACCAACTGAGAACTACACAAGCCTATTTATAGGCAACAAGATTTCGCTTCAACATGCCTCAAGCGAAATCTTATCACGTGATTTCGCTTGAGGCTTACATCAAACTTCCTGAAGCGAAACCTTTACAAACTAACATAAACTTACATTTAAACCCCTACACTTTACATACTTGACATATTTAGACCTTAGACTTATGACGTAGGCTTTAGACATCGTGTATCAACAAACTCCCCCTTGGATAAATCCGGAGTCTTCAGTCTAGGTCTTCACATGGACTTGAACTTTTCTTCTCTAGGCTTAGGTTTTCTCAACAACATCTTCCTAAGCTTTTCATTATCATCAACTCTTTTCTTTTCTTCAGCAGCTTGCCTTTGAGCAAATGTCTCACGAAGATATCTATCTTTATCTTCTCGAACTTTACGTTCCTTTTCAGCTTTCTTTTTGACTTTCTCCTCCAAAGCCCACCATGATGACTTCCATTTTGTTCCAGAATTGATATTTTTCTAAAAACACACATTCACGACTCTCTGAAACTGCATCGCCTGATCTCTATCTTTTGGCGAATGATGAATCTTGTTGATGAACAGACATTCTATATCCTTTGCCGAGCAATTAACCATCCACATAGGATCAAATATACGAATTTCTCTAAGTTCACCTCCTGCTCGATAAGTGATCACTGCTTCAGTAGACAGACAACTATATACCCAATGCATAAATCCTTTATAGAATTCTTGTTCCATTGGAGGTACTGGTATAATCTTCATTGTCTTTGGCTTCTTGATATTAAGAATTCTTTCTTCAATGCCAGTTTCAGGATTAACTCTTGGAATAATCTTTGGACGATGTGGCTTCCAGAATTTGAATTCTTTCAATGATTGAAATCTGATAAAACCCCACATTTTAATGTCATTCTTCCTCACAGGATATTCCAAAGCTTTGACCTTTGATAACTCATCAACATCCCACCATGGGAGTGACATAAGATCATGCAACTTTTCGAAATACTGAACGCCACATTCTCTTCTGACTGCATAAGCATTCACGTGTGGTAGAAAACCCCAGCTAATAATATCTCCCAAAGAAATACTTCGATCCCGTTGATAAAACTTCAACGGTCTTTTGAACTTTCTGTCATGATCAACCTTGAACCATTTCTTTTTCTCTTCTTTATCCAGATCTTTCTTTGTACCATCAGGATTAAAGTTTTTAATAACTTCAGCAACTTTTCTCCTCAACTCATCCCGATTCTCTTCAGAGAAAAATTCCATCAGTGTGGGCAACTGAGAAGTATCTTCATGAACACTTTCATCATCTTCCCAGTCTTCAACTTCTACTCGATCATACAGATCAACATCTTCAACATATCGATATTCATAATCATCATAGTGATCAACATCAAACTCATTCAGCTCTCTTTCTAAATCAGAATTCATTTCTTCTTCAAAATCAAACTTGAACTCTGGATGATCTCTTCGAGTCATTTCTTTTAAGGTTTCCAGCGAATAATTATGAAAATGCTCTCCTTCTTCCCGATAAGTATCCAGTCTAAGAATCAACTTTTCAGCTTGATCAACATTTTGATCATCACCACGCTCCCCCTCACTTGTTGCACTATCATGTTCAACATTTGCATCATCTTGTAATAAATCATCAATTGCTTCTTCAGTTGTTTTCTCAGAAATTTTCAGACCAGAAGCACCTTGATCTTGATCATCATCTCCATCATCATCATCACTACTACTTGCAGAGATCACATCATCTTCTGCATCTTCTTCTTCATCTTCGTCATCATCCTCTTCATCATCCTCTTCATTCTCTCCAGTAAGAAGATTATCAATTTCAACATCAGCATCAAAAATACCAGAAACTGATGAAAGAGGACGAACATTCAGAATGATATCTTCAGAAACATCAACCGGAATAATAGCTTTTTCTTCAATTTCAGGACCCTTTCCCTTATCCTTCATTTGCTTATCAATTTCAGCCTGTTTCTTAGCTTTCTCTTCATCACGAACAATTTCATTGTATTTCAACTCTAAAGATGTACCCATCAACTTTTCCAACACTTTCTTCATCATTTTGTTTTCATGTTCATTTCGTGCTTTGATTTCCTCCAACTCTTGATTTTTCAACTCATAGAACTTGAGATGTTCATCCCTATTTTTCTTTTCTTCCAGTAATTCTGCAATCTGAACTTTCATAATATCCATCTCTGCTTCATTAGATTCCAATTTCTTCAGCAAAGACTTGTTTTCAGCTTCAGTTGCCTTTAATCTCAAATCACGAATTTTCTCACGATTTTCCATCTTTTTACACTCAGCTGCTAACTTCTTGTTTTCATCAGCTACAACATCAATTCTCTTTTCAACATGTATAATTTGTTCATCTGTTGCAAATGTAATATTTCCAATATCATCAAGAGAAACATTCTCAGGAATACCAGCAAAACCTTTAAATCTAGAAGATCCAGGTGTTGTTTGAATGCTAGGTTGTGAAGATGGTGGTGTTTGGATATTAACTTGTGGAGTAGAAATAGGTTCATGTGGTGGTGAGAGATGTGGTGGTGAAGTTTGATGTGGTGGTGAATGAAGTGGAATAGGTTCAGATGGTGGTATAGATTGACTGGTTCCTTCAGTTGTTTTCTTCTTCAAGACAATTTTTGGAATCTTGATTGTTGGACTAACAACTCGACTCTTCTTCTGAGCAACTTTCTTTCGAGCTCCTCTCTTCTTTTTACCACTATCAGGAGTTTGTGATTCAGATACATGTTCCGGTGAAGGTTCATAAGCAGCATCATCTTTCTCTTGTCTCTTTCTCTTTTTTAACAACTTTTCTTGTTCAGTTGCTTCTTTAATTCTTCTTTGACGTGCAACTTCATCAATGATTTCATCAGAAGAACTTGCATCAACATCTTTAATCACTACATTGTCAGTAGCTTTACTTTGTTCAGGAACAGATTCAGAAAGTCCTTTCAAAAACTCTGTAGATCTTGGAGAAAAACGAATATCTCCTTCAACATTTGTTTCAATTTCAGTTTCATCTTCATTGTTAATTTCAGCTTCAGTTTCAACATTAGCTTCTACTTCAGCTTCATTTTCTGGTTCATCAACTAATAGTGTTTTTGCAACTTTCTTATGACGCTTCTTAGGTTGTGAAGACGAACCTTCTTCAGCTAGTACTTTTGGAGTTGTTTTCTTACTCTTCTTCTTTTGTTCTTTCACAAACCACACACTTCTTGATGGTTTAAATTCTTTCAAAATCTCCAACTCATCAGCATAACCACTTTCAGTTCTTTCAACTTCATTCCTCCAGTGTTCATGATTAATTGGATCAGGATCTTGATAATCTGGATTGCTTATGAAACCAAAAAATGCAACTTCCTTCTTTGGTTCAGGATGATTTGTATGATATCTTGCTATTTGCGCAATAGACTCATTATTCATGTGAGCCAGAACCAATAAGTCATTCTCCATATCTCTGACAATTCCTGGATAAGCGTGATCAATCATCATTTGAATGAATCTTGGATATATCCAGCTTTTCCTTTTTGATGTCACCTCTTCCACAAGGTAATGAAATACAATATGAGAAAAATTGTACTTCTTGTTTAAAACAAGAGCAACTACCATGTTCATGTGATAATCACGCATAGCATCGTAACTACCCTTTTGATGACTTAGAGCAATCAACACTGAATGAATCAAGAATTTGAACGGCTTTGTAAATTTTGATTTCAAAACATTTGTAGCTTTCACATCTCCAATGTATCCCATTCTAAGCAAACATCCTTTCACCATCCTTTCAGGAAATGCTTTTGGTGAATCTTCAGTATCAGGAAAATCCAAAATCTCACGAACATCTGCCTCCGTTATCAGGATTTGTTTCTTTTCATCAACCACCTTAACGAGCGAAGTAATTACTTTGTTTTCCTCATCATACACAGCATGCTTCCAAAAACGTTTGATGTGAGATGTATACACCATCCGTCTATCCGTCAAAGCTTTCTGTATCGGCAATCTTTTCATGAATTCCAAAATGCTAGAGAACTCAGACAGTTTTGAACTCCTTGTCACATCAAGGTCACAACAAGAGTTGTGAAGAGCTTTGAACATAATACTCGAAGGCTGCACATCAAATACCACAAAATTCAAACAAATTAGACAATTTTTTTATAAAATTTCAAATTTACTTATCATTTCAAGTGAAATACTCCATTACACTTGAAAATCATCTAAGCAAATAAGATCTGTTCAAGCGAAATTAATATTTGAACATTTCACTTGAATATCTAAAAATCATCCAATATGTGTTCAAGCGAAATATTATATAAACATTCCCCTTGAAGCGACACTAACATATCCCTTGAAGCGACACTGTCCAAACACATCAAAAATTTTTGTAAACATATGATCAAATTGATCACACAGTCCTGTTCTACTTTCAATTCCAAGCAACATGATGTGAATTTCATACATTTTAACCCATCCATCTGTTCTAGATCTATGATTGAAATTCTGTTCAAACGTCAATTTCATAAAGACTCAGATCTGAAACAATCAAACCACGCACAACAATCTACACATGATTCCGACTACACACGTATGTTTTGATTTGATTTTTATCATGTTAAAACCCTAAATCTATGTGTTCTAACCCTAACTGACGCCGACACAACAAAAATCACCGAAAATCGGTACAAATCTCAGAAAATACTCACATTCACCATGATTATAGTTGAGTTTGCCAACTAAAATCACAAGATCTTGGTGAAATTTTGACAGAGTAACGGTAGAAAACGAAGTTTAGATGTGTTCGCTTGAAGTCGCTCTGACAGACCTTGAAGCGAAATGTTTGAAAAATAATGACTGAAGCGAAGCTTGTTATCCTTTTATACCCCTGAAGATTTCGCTTAAGACTTACTTAAAATCTCTTGAAGCGAAATCGTTAACATGAAGGTGTCGCTTGAAACAGATTTAAGCGCAATTTTGTTTCTTGAAGCGAAATCCTTAAAAACTTGTTTTACTTTTTGATTTTTTTTTCATCTATTAATGTCACACCCAATTAACCAAGTCCAAGTTAATGACCTTGGTCAACTGACTAGTCTACCAAGTCCAACTCAATGACCTTGGCTAACCAAACTATGAAGATACCGGATTTCTTGAAAAAAATTAAGTTCAAATAAATGAACTTTTGAATCATTTTGATCTTTCAATCTCATTTTAATCAACAAACACTTGTACCAAACATTGTACTGCATCACAAGTTTACCCAATCCTCATCAATCTCAGACATGATCTGCACAAGACTTTGAACTTTCGATTCCCAATGTCAATTGTCGAAAATAAAATCTTTTTGGATTTTAAACTGAATAAGCTGAAACTATGTACACACAATCTTTTTGTGAGCGTGTTAAGGGATCATATCAGCTGCCGACGAAATACAAATACCGTTAAGCTGTTATTTCATTTTAAGCATTAAACAATTCACGTAGATTGCCGATATACTGATCCTCTTAAATTCTCACAAAACTTTCAATCTGCTCGGGATACAGAATTAGTGTTTTAGGACTTAAACATCTACATGTGTCCCCACCTCAGTATATACTCCCGTATCCAGACCCCAGTATTCAGTCTTACAGGTGAATATACCTAGATGATATCTGTAAGGGATTAATTGCGAGGGCCGTGAGAGCTCAGGTCGATCTTTCGATACGCAGAGAGATGACGGCTTCGACTTTTGGTGGGCCCCCTTTGGGGATCTTCTTTTCAACAGCACATGATTAACCATTTTGCAATGTGTTATCATTTTTTATGTTGAGGGGAGGCTTATATTGTCACACCCCGAAATTATCAGAGCTCGGTGTGACTGGACTGGTATCGTCATTGCACAGCGGAAGCAAAAGAAGCAAAGACTTCTAGAAATTGAACGCCGCTAAGTACTCGAAACTCCAATGGTTCTCCTATTCCAACCGTGCCTTGTCTTAAAATGCAACCTGAGAAAGAACATGCGAGAAAAATCAACAAAAAGTTGAGCGAGTTCATAGTTTGTTCGTAAAAGATTTGAGATAAATCTTTTGAGTTGTGAAAGGTTTGAAATAAATCTTTGGAATTGTGAAAGATTTGAAATAAATCTTTGGAATAACCGGTTTTTGAAGTAGTATTGAGAAAATGAATTTAAAAACCATTTTCTTGCAAAGTTATATGGAAACGTTGTGTTTGTAACACGTTATGTTCATAAAACCATGTATTTGTAATGTTCATATAATCATCAATGCCCACCCTGACTTTGACCCGCATAATCTTATGCCTTAAATTTTGTATAAAACATGGTATTTAATTTGTATGAACAAGTATGTTTCGTAAGTATAAAATCCCTGGTATGTAGCAAATAAGGAAAAAGAGATCACCAATGGTTTGCAAGGCCATTGATATGTGTGAAGTGCAAGTAGGAAGACTCAAACCTAGCGGATTTGTGCGTCGGGAACATAGTCACCCCGAGGAACGTTAACTGTTTGTCCTGGGGGCTGGGCTCGCTACACCCAGATAGATCTACCGCATCGTGCCCCTCGGTCCTACAATGAGGATTAATGGCCTCAAGTGCCACCTACCCACTCACATGATCTAAGTAGTAACCCTCCTTACGCTAACCATACCATGTAAAAGTAAATCCCTGGTCACCCTGGCCAGATCCCTGGTCACCCTGACCAGCTCCCTGGTCACCCTGGCCAGAAAATCATTCATATTTCGAAAATAAGCATTTGCTTTGTAAAAACCGGTATGTTTAGTAACTTTTCTTAAATCATTTGCGTTCCTCGAAATCCCTTCGTAATATGATTTAGAAATACGAGTTTTGCGTTTGTTCAAAACTTTGTTTGTTTTTGCAAAACGTGCATGTCTTTCCACCCCGAAAACATTTACAAAACTGTAAAATAGTAAAAAGTGGGGTTATGAACTCACCTGAATATTCCTGTGCAAAGCTAGCTAATTATGACCTCGTGATGTCGTTTCCAAGAGGAGACTCGCTAGCGTGCATTCTACATTATTCCTAACACGGAATGTCTAATAAGTTTCTAAATAAACGTAGTAACTAACTACGTGTCACCGAGCTCTACCGAATCGTTAATCGAACGATTCAACGGTAAGTTGTTAACTTAATGGAAAAGATTAAGTTATACGTGTTAAGTCTCGTTTAATGTCAGTAGCAATTTAATAAGTCTTGAAAAAGACTTAGTTTCCGAGAGACTTAAAATGAATAAATATTTATATAAAAATATATAAATATAACGTTGTAGGTGCGTTAGCCGTCTCGAGTAGTCATACGTGTATAAAAGAATATTTCTACGAAAATATCATATAACAAACTCGTATCATATATCGCGTTAGTTGTCTCGAGAGATCGTATGAAAATAATATATAATAACTTGTATTATATATATCACGTTTTGTGTATATTTGCCAAAAATATACGTATAGGCCGTTTCGGCGTTCGTAATAAATATAAAATATCATATTTATTTTATAAGAACTTCATCGAGTCGTTGAATAGATAAACTGTATCTATTTTGTAAAAGAATTCGTGTGTTTGAAATAAATATATATCTATATTTATTTTATAAAACAAGATCGTGTTGTTTGATATTTGAAATAAATATATAAGCTATATTTATTTTGTAAAAGGTTACGAGTTAACGACGTTCGAAATAAATATAACATTATATTTATTTGTAAAAGCGTTTGGAAATATCAAGGTTTGAAATATTATAGACTCGAATTCCTTTAAGCGTCGTTTTTGAAATATAATACGTGTCGTGTTTAAGGGTTTTTCTCGAAAAACGGGCAGAGCTTCCTCTATTTTTGGACGGTCCCGACATCTCAGTGTCGCTATTTTTTATCAAAAAAAAGCAACCAATATTCAATCAACAATATATCAATTTGACAAATATTTCATAAAATGTAAAATATAATCATGTCGGTTCGAGCTCGTTTCACGTAATAAAACCATAATATAACGTAAATAATCTCGTTAAATCTTTACCAAATCTTCCGTCAATATCTCGAGTGAGCCGACTGAGTTGACCGAGTCAACTGGTTTGACCCGCTGAGTCGACTCGGTTTGACCGAGTCAACCGAAACGAACCGTCTGCCCAAGCCGCCTGACCGAACCCGAGGCCCGAACCGAAACTGAGAAGTATAACTTGCTGACTTGTTGACCGAATCTTGACCCGATCACCGAACCCGAGTTGACCAGGACCCGACTGTTTGACCGCTGTTGACTCGGACCGAGTTGACCCGTAAGCTGAGTTGACCGAGTCAACTCGTACCACTTCTGAAACTGAAACGAGTCCAAACAATCTGAACCGAGAGTATGTGCTAAGCAAACCGAAGCCGTAACAAAGTTGAACCAAAATGCACCGAGTCGAACTGAGTCGCGCTAAAATACACCGAGTCGAACCCGAAACTGTCTTGACCGAGCCCGGAACCGTAATCAATCGGAAATTTGGTCGGGTCGAGGCACAACCACCGCCACTGCCGCTGCTACCGCCGCTGTCTGCGGAGGAGCCGCTCCTCTCCGCCGTCATCTCTCTCTCTCCTCAGCTCCTCTCTCTCTGTCCGCGTCGTCTAGCACCACCCACCACAGCTCCGCCGTCTGTGGTGGTGGGGTTATTGTTGTTGATGCCTACCGCCACCAAATCGATGGTGGTGGCCGGTGGTATAAGAGAAAACGGGGTGGGGGGTGTCGGTCAGAAAGAAGGGAACCGAGAGAGGAAGGGGTGGCTGGGTTGGGTCTTGTTGTTGGTTGATTTCTCTGTGTTTGGCTTTGTGTGAGTATGATCGAGAGAGGGAGAGAGGTAAAAGGCAGACTTCAAGTCTGTGTATATGTTGGGAGTTTAGAGGAAATAGGGGTGTTATATAGAAGATTGTTTAAGATCTTGCACAAAATATATAGTAGAGATTTGACAGGATTTTGTATGATTGTGCTGAGATTTTCAAGTCCCATATGGATTTTTGGGAAGATTTACAAGTATAATCTTGTAATAAAAATTAATATATATTATGTGTAGGTTTAGGTTTGTGGGTGTGGGGCTTGGGCCCGGGGCCCACAAGCTCTATCCCATGTGTAAGTAGCCCGTAATTCCTACGAGGCCCGTTGTCAAAACCCGAACTCCGTTTTAACGTCAAAAATTAAAATACACAAAAATACGGTCGGTAGTCGTTGTTTGCACGCCCGTTTGTCGATCACGGTAATAATCGCGAAAAATTGTATCGTTGCCGTCTTTAATCCGTTTTTCGATCCGGTTTCGCCTGTAGTCACTAAAATTTAACTACAAAACTAAAATATATCGTAAAAATTTAATATTTGTCGGCGTTGTCAGTATCCTGTTCGGTTTCAATCCGTTGCCGTTTAACGTTTCACCGGTTTCTCTGTAAACCACCGTTCGCGCACTGTAAAGGCGGATAGACGTTCCCAGGCACTCCAAAGGCCTAAATAAGTTAATTTGCGCTGTAAACACCATTTATTATCGCGTTAATCACTTGTTAATCACGTAATTAAGAGCCGTAAATTACGGGTTGTCACATTCTCCCCCTGTTACAGAAATTTCGTCCTCGAAATTTAGACCATGTTATCCCCTCAGAATTGTGTTATTCGCAGGTAAGTCCGAATAATAACAAAGTGAATGACCGCGTAATCGAAACAAGACTTATTCGAATCATGTGAATTCAAGGGCATTCTTTCATAATAGGAATCCCAACAGTTTAAAAATGTGTCTCAGTAATTGATGTCAAAAGAAACGAGACGTATAGGTACAGTCACTAATGTGACTAAGTCAACAAGGATCCAACAATGAACAGGAACTTCGACCAATCGAATTCCATATGAACGTTTACAATGTGTAAATGAGTTCTAGAAGCAATAACATCCACTGGATGAACTTAGAATCAACAATCTCAAATAGTTTGCATGAAACGCTCGACCGTGATCAGCACAAGCTGCAAGTTACACCGACTCCACAAGGTGTCGCAATGAATGAAACCATTAAATAATATGGGTGATCGAACAAGTATCACCTGTGTTTTGCATATAACGCTCAATCATAATTAGCCCAAGCTACAAGTTTGTACTGACACCACAAGGTGTCGTAGTGAATTAAATAGTTCAATAATAGCGGTGATCAAACAAATCCACCGTGTTTGAAGTCAATTGAAAGCGTAATGAAGTAAATATGAATGTTTGTTCCAAACAAACATCAAAGAATTTTCAATTGAAGATGGAACACCAAAGAATTTCTGTTTCGATCGAAGAGGATGGAGCAATGAATATTGCAAGACTTTCGATTGATAATGAAAGAAACGTTAGTAGGTACACCGGAATATAAGATGGTTTTGTGTACCATTGTCTTAACACACTATTGTATTAAGACTGTTGTAATGTGATAAACCAAAGCGGATTTAAAGCAATTCAATAATTAAATCTGTGTATGAGATGTGTAAACGAGTTTAGCGCAAGCTTCAAACTAATGAAAATCACCATCACATGGTGTCGAAATCAACAGACAATTTTAATGGAGTCGAATGCCAAACAATTTTACTTCGACTCGGAACAAATGAAACACTTGTTAAAACGAATTTTGAATATGATGCTCCCAATACATCATATGATGTTCTGAAGTGAACATGTGTAATGGACAAGTTCAAACAGTCGAACTTGGTTTTAGCGCAATCCGACAATAAACATATGTATCGACAAGAAAACTTTCGGCATGGTCACAACGAAAAACCATGTATGTAACTTGTAAAGAAATGATCGTGATACAATGACCATTAAGAGGAGTAGAGATACGAAAATCTACTCAGTAAGTGTGAAAT
This sequence comes from Helianthus tuberosus, assembly GCA_030545235.1. Classification (NCBI taxonomy): domain Eukaryota; kingdom Viridiplantae; phylum Streptophyta; class Magnoliopsida; order Asterales; family Asteraceae; genus Helianthus; species Helianthus tuberosus. Next base: position 23,915 of record JARYGA010024746.1, read on the forward strand.
TCGAAATTTCAATAAAAGAAATTTGAGGACTTTACCTGGGGTTTCGTGTGACGACCAATTGTTAGGTGACATTACCATGGAATGTCGAACATAGCGTATTCGTCGTTAGTTAGGTAGAAGGGGGGGGGGGGATGCGGAGACAATCGTCTTCTCCCTGGCGTGACTCGTGTCGTTGCAGGATCGCGTGACAAGTTGTCGTTTCCTGATTGTTAGTTCTCCTGCTGACAGGAATCTAGCGTCGTCGTTAAATTGCGTCATCGTTCCTTCTCAAAGGCCTCGCCTCGATAATCGTATGTGTCGTACTTCAACCCCTGTTGATGTATAGCTTAAGTTTCGCGTATACCTGTGCACTAGCGTTTCGTTCCGCGTAGAACGTGATGTACCCCGACATCCTTGGCGTAAAATTTGAGTTCTATGTATTCTCATGCGCTAGCGTTTTGTTATGCGTAGGATGCCTGCTCGGGAAGTTAAAATATCATAGACAATATGGATAATAGTGTGTGCCCGAGTTAATATTCGCGGTTCCTACGTGATGACCTTTAATAAACACACATATGCACAATTAATCAATCATGTAATCAGATAAGCATGTTGGTCACCAATAAACGATCAAGTAATCTCCCCTAGTCCCACTAGTCTATCCTCCCAGCCTCTCAGACTGACTCCCTAGTCCTACTAGACAATTTTCCCAGCCTCCCAGACTGACTCCCTAGTCCCACTAGACTATCCTCCCAGCCTCTCAGACTGAATCTCCTAGTCTCTCAGACCAGATCCAGCCACCCGACTGAATTCCCTTTTCCGAAGGTCTTAAATGCAGGTTTCCTAAACTCTCAGAGTGTTGTGTACTGTATGTAATCGTTTTGTGTACCGTGTATAAAACATCACAATAGCGTATGTTTGAGAACAAAATTTTGACTGTTTTTTTTTTTTTTTTTTTTTTTTTTTTCGGCAACGGTTGGAGACCATATTCGAGTACTAGGCGTTCTGTATGTATTCAACGTCTTAATAGTCTAAGTTCCCAGAGGAAAGTGAGGTTAGAGCCTAGGTATCACAACAGGAACCTAATTCGCTGTAACCTATAGCTCTGATACCAATCTGTCACACCCCGAAATTATCAGAGCTCGGTGTGACTGGACTGGTATCGTCATTGCACAGCGGAAGCAAAAGAAGCAAAGACTTCTAGAAATTGAACGCCGCTAAGTACTCGAAACTCCAATGGTTCTCCTATTCCAACCGTGCCTTGTCTTAAAATGCAACCTGAGAAAGAACATGCGAGAAAAATCAACAAAAAGTTGAGCGAGTTCATAGTTTGTTCGTAAAAGATTTGAGATAAATCTTTTGAGTTGTGAAAGGTTTGAAATAAATCTTTGGAATTGTGAAAGATTTGAAATAAATCTTTGGAATAACCGGTTTTTGAAGTAGTATTGAGAAAATGAATTTAAAAACCATTTTCTTGCAAAGTTATATGGAAACGTTGTGTTTGTAACACGTTATGTTCATAAAACCATGTATTTGTAATGTTCATATAATCATCAATGCCCACCCTGACTTTGACCCGCATAATCTTATGCCTTAAATTTTGTATAAAACATGGTATTTAATTTGTATGAACAAGTATGTTTCGTAAGTATAAAATCCCTGGTATGTAGCAAATAAGGAAAAAGAGATCACCAATGGTTTGCAAGGCCATTGATATGTGTGAAGTGCAAGTAGGAAGACTCAAACCTAGCG
>JARYGA010024747.1:0-36617 GCA_030545235.1 Helianthus tuberosus
TCGTGAATAAACCTAATGGTATCTTTCACTATCTCGACCGTATTTGGATTCCTAGTCGCAACAATCTTCGAGAGATTTTGCTGACTGAAGCCCACAAATCCCGATATTTCATTCACCCCGGTGCTAACAAGATGTAACAGGACCTCCGTGCCAGGTATTGGTGGCCAGAAATGAAAAAGGATATCGCTCTCTACGTTTCGAAATGCCTAACTTGCTCGAAAGTTAAGGCCGAACACCAACGACCCTCTGGCTTACTCGAACAACCCGAGATCCCGATGTGGAAATGGGAGAGTATAGCTATGGACTTCATTACAAAACTCCCTCGCACGTCATCAGGTCATGATAGCATTTGGGCTATCATTGATCGTCTTACGAAATCTGCGCACTTCTTACCGCTACGAGAAGACTTCAAGGCTGAACGATTAGCATGAATCTATACCGACGAAGTCATTTGTTGACATGGGACACCTCGTGACATCATCTTTGACCGCGATGGTCGATTTACTTCGCGTCTCTGGGAGACTTTCCAATCCGCTCTCGGTACGACTCTCAATCTCAGTACCGCATTCCGTCCCCAGACCGACGGTCAGACTGAGTGCACGATTCGCACCCTTGAAGACATGCTTCGTTCGTGCGTTATAGATTTTGGTGGTAATTGGGATTCGCATTTACCTTTAGTAGAATTCTCGTACAACAACAGTTATCATGCTAGTATTCAAATGGCACCCTTTGAGGCATTATATGGTAGAAAATGTCGATCGCCCATTGTATGGCACGAGATCGGAGACGCTCAGATCACCGGTCCTGAGTTATTACAAGAAACGAATGACAAGATCCTCTAAATATGAGACAATCTCTTGAAAGCTCGGAGTCGTCAGAAGAGTTACGCTGATAAACGCCGCAAGCCCCTTGAGTTTGAAGTTGGGGATCACGTACTCCTAAAGGTTCCACCTTGGAAGGGGGTGATTCGATTCGGCAAGAAAGGAAAGCTAGCGCCACGATACGCGGGTCCCTTTAAGATTCTGGAAAGAATTGGCAAGGTGGCCTACCGACTCGAATTACCGGAGGAACTCAACAACGTACATCCGACTTTCCATGTCTCGAACCTCAAAAAGTGCTTAGCTGAATAAAATCTTCATGTTCCTCTCGAAGATTTGCAAGTAAACGAAACTCTACACTTTGTGGAAAAGCCAGTAGAAATCATGGATCGAGAGACCAAGAAACTTCGACGCTCTCGCATTCCTATAGTGAAGGTTCACTGGGAAGGCAAACGCGGCACCGAGTTCACTTGGGAACTCGAAAGTGATATGAAAACTAAATACCCACAACTCTTTGTTACGCCTGCTCCTTAATTTTCAGATGAAATTTCCTAAAGTAGGGGAGAATGTAAAAACCCGACTTTTGGGATCGTTACTATCTTTGTCTTTTCTTTTCGTAATCGCTTGTACTCCCGATATTTCGATTAATGCTAAGGGTTTAAAACTATATTTTTGACGTATTTTAAACGCTTATTACAATGCTTATACAAATCACAGTTATCGCAATTAAACGCTATTTCATATCGCTTACTACTTAAACGCATTTCATCGCATGTTACATCGCTTGTTTAGACTAAACGCTATCGCAACGCAGACTCGAAACACGGATCTGATTATGTTATGTGTGTTATTTGTGTGATTACTTGTTTAAATGTTATGTGGTTATCAACGCTACGCTTATACGCTCAAACGGTCACTCACAACTCGATTAAACGCAACGCTTAACAAACGAAACAAAAGTTGGAAAACTAACAAACGCAATCCGGCTGTCTGAATGGACATCCGATCGAATGGAATTCCGTCTGTATGACCATCCGCTTGGATCACCATCTGACCTGATGGCCATTCGACTGGGCGAGCCATCCGACTAAACACACCCTCGCGCACCGATTTAACTCTCCACCCTACCTCTATAAATACTACCCGTACACCCTCATTCTCTGATGTTGACACTTCCATCCGCTCACACGCTCTCAGTCACTTTCCATCGCGAATCAAGGCCATTTTGTAAGCTTTTCTTCTCAAATCTTGTACAATCTTCATCTCTAATCACTTCTTCATCAAAATCACACACAAACACTAACTTTTTCTCTGAAATCACTGATTTAGACCTCTTGAAGGTGTTTTCCACTCGTTTTGCTTATGCAACTTGTTGTGGAACATCATTTAATCATGATTTGTTTCAGATCTAAAAAGATTTCACACTTTTCAACTTCACTATGGAAGATTTCAACACTTTTTCATCTGTTTTCAACTTTTCTTCACTTTTCTACTCAAAATTGATGGAAGTTGGACTCAACCAGACTCTCGACTCATTCCTTAGTCGAGAGCTGGCTTGAAAATGGATTTCCACCAGAGAGATGGACCGATTAACGGGTCAACCATGAAATTTCACCAAGAACAGCCGTCTGTCCGAAGGGGTGGTACCCATCCGACCGAATGAGCTGGATTTGGTATGTTTCCGTTGTTTGACACGTCGTCACGCCGTCTCCGTTAACTCAAAACTTTATACTTAGAAATTTTACCGAAAACTTCAACTACAGTTCATCTCGATCAAATGGCCATCCGTTCGGATGGCCATCCGACCGGATGACCATCCGACCGGATGACCTGGCCTTTATAATTTCCATTACCTTAAACATTTTTGACGAAACTTCGAACTTTATTAATTTTACAAACAAACCACACGCTCATTTGAATGGCCATCCGTTCAAATGGTCATCCGCTCGGATGGGTTATACCCATTTGTCCGGATCACCATTCGATACTGAGCACATCCGACCTTCTGTTTACGCACTGTTCAACACTCTGCTCAACGCCTTATGCTTCTGTACACATGCTAACTCAACGCGCTCCCTTCAATCCAATTCAGAGTTGTGTTTACTAGCTAAACACGCACTGTGAGTATACTCGAACCCATTTCCGTTTAACGCACTTTTGGGTGTTACATACGTTCTATATCAAAATACAACACACAACGCAAAAACTTTCTAAACGTTAACCGCTCCCGCATGCTATACGTGATTTGTTGAATGCTTGTACTATGCTTACACAGTGTTACACTATACCGCCTCTAGCAACGATAGTACTATAGTTTGGACTCACCACCTGTTGTGGACAGGGGTTGCTAGGGATCACATCACTTTACTTCACGTGTTCGTTGAACATGTGTCGCGCATACTCTACAACGTAGTCCCGTGGTTAAGTTGTGAACATTGTTTGATAGTTACATGCTTCGCCCGTTACGTGTTACATGCTGGTTATGCGTAAACGCTTTTATACTATATGCTATGCAAACTTGTGTACTCACATTTACATTTTATGTATTGACTTTATTTTAATGTATGTGATAGGTTGATAGGATGCTATGCTATGCTGAATCAAGTTAGGAAGTCTAGAAACCCACAATAAAATCTGAGTTGTCGGAATAGACTTGTTTTTGAGACTTAATATCTGTAATGACTGTTTTTGCTTTATCTGTTAGTAGTATGGGATATTAACATTAAAGATATTGTCATTTAATAGTTGTTGTGGATTCTCTTGAACAATCTGTTTCGCTCAGTGCCACTCCCCGATGATTCCGCCATCGGTTGGGGTGTGACAAAATCTGGGTCCTCTTTATTTGTTTGTGTGTGCTTCGTTTCTTTTCTTATGAGCGGACTAATTTTTGGGATAATCATTTATAGAGACAATCAAGTTTCCATTCTTCAAACCATAATTGGTTCAACCATTTTCCTCTGCGGTATTCAAATCCACAAAACCCTAGTTGCTATCTAAATCATAACAAGTGATTTCTATGATTCAAGGTTTGTTTATTTTTGTGATTCTTTGTTTTTTTACGTTTTTTTGTTTAATTTGTATTCTGAAACCATAGATGCGATAGTCAAGAAGGTTTCTTTCATTGCAGATAGTCTTGAAGGTTTCTTTCATCACAGATAATAAAGAAGGTTTATGGAGATAAAGATTGTTCGATTTCTGGGTTCCATCACAGGTAAATCTCGTGGGATGTTAATCTACACCATTCGGTACATTTCATTACATATAATTGTTCATTCGGTGTGTAAAGATTGTTACCCGCATTTTTAAAATTTTCAGAACTCTGTACCTAACCCAAATGATTTATTTTTTCAAGAAAGAGTTGGTTTTAATTTGTATGATTATGGTGTAATGTTAATTCAATAGGATTACTAATGGAGCCCAAGTGTGAATTGCTTTTTCAAGGAAGAGCACTTACGTGTGAATTTTGGTGAATTTTGATTGTTAGATTTGATACTTCATGTCTATACATGCATATATAAGGCTTTTTCATAAATCTTACAATTTACACTCTCTAATGGTCTATTTCTTCACATATGTTGTTAGTTTGGTTGATTAGACATATAAGATTGTTATTTCTTTTGGCTATGAAAAGTTTTAAAAAAATTCATTTATAAACATTTCCAAGCTTTAACCAAGCACACATCTTTAGATAAGTGAATTTGGCCTTTTCGGCTCTCAATCAACCCTCTTAATATATACCATGTTTACGAATATTTATATAAGTTTTACAAAAGATGGTCATTATAGTGTGGATTATGTTCCATATTTAATGGGTTAGATGCAAGTTGAATGTTGTGTGGAATGTATCAAATGCTGAGTTTATGTCTAAATCGTTTTATAAAAGAAGTTCCACTTTTATTATTATAACATAGTTTTCTCAAGTTAAAAAAAAAAATTGTTTTTCAACCCATCCTGACGTATGACCTCTTACCCCAATCCAAAGATTTTGCTATGATTAGTTTGATGGATCTTGAAATCTGTTCTTTGTAGGTCCTGTTTTTGGAATCAAACACGAAAACAATGGATTGGAAATAAAGGATCCAGCTGCACAAGAAAGCTAGAAAAGCTGCTATAAGGTGAGAATTTAATAAGGCAACCCACTAATAATAATAATAGTAGTAGTAGTAGCAGTAGCAGTAGCAGTATTATTATTGTAGAACTAAGGAGAAATTCATGATTCTATACTATATATAACATGTAGGTTCACCAAAATGTGTGTGTATATATATATATATATATATATATATTTGCATCGCTTTCTATATGATTTTGTTAGGATGGCTGAATTTGAAAATGTAATGGAGTTGAAGGTCATGAATGATGATAGATTCGTGAGGAATATGCATATTGGGGCTAAATATTCAGAGGGTTACAATACAAGAGGTATGTTTTTAAAGGATGGGAGAAGTACATGAAAGAAAGTGGTTTATAAATGGATACAGATATGTATGTAAATTATTTATACGCTTATGACTTATGTAATATGTAATTTTATTTTGTATTTCTTTTATTGCAAGGCTTTCGGAAAAGATATCCTAAGCTAAACTAGAACCGAAAATATTGTAAAATTATAAAAAAAGAACCAAATCATAATATCATATACTATGGCTTAGGTGTTGTTTTGTACCATTTAAAATTGGGTTGGTTCCTAACTGGACTCAAACTTCTGGCTAGAGCTTCAAGCCTAATTCATTTTCAAAACGGCATACATTTTATTAAAATAAAACTAAATTTAGTCTTGAACCGGTTGGAGTGGATCGACAACCGACTTTTATTTACCATCTACAAAGTAGTTGACCATAGTCCCATACATGGCCAATCCGGCGAAGTCTGATATTCTCTTTCTTTAGTTCATTTGTTTAATAATTTAATGACAAATGTTGTTTGCAGGTGTGTGTTTAGTATTGGCATCACGAAATGGATATGGCTGAGTGTTGAATCTACAAAAGAACTGATGATATCCAAAAGTCATAACATGATCCACTGATCAAGAAATAAGCAAATGATTGAACAGTCTCTCCCCAAAGATAGTTGAACAACTATTCAGAACATCTGTTCAAGAGCTTAGCTAACATCTGATAAAGACTTGGAACCGCTGTTCAAGAGTACCAGTAACTGTTGAAGGCTAGCATATGTTGAAGACCAGAGCCCTGATCAAGCAAAGGTCTGATGAAATAGACGAAACATTTGTTAGGCCAAACAGATGTTTGGACAACTGCAACAGAGGATTGCTTAGACAATGTTTTCTCAATGTAGACGAATCACAGGGACGTAAATGACACTTAACTCTAATGGTAATTTATAGCTTTTTTTAGAGTTAATTACTGTTTTCGTCCCTGTGGTTTGTCAAAAATCACTATTTCAGTCAATTAGTTTAAAAATTGCGATTTTAGTCCCTATGGTTTCACTTTCGTAACCATTTCAGTCCATGTGGTTTCACTTTTGTAACCATTTCAATTCATTTATTCTGTTAGTACAGGGACTGAAATGGTTACGAGGTGGATTGAAATGGTTATAAAAGTGAAACCATTGGGACTTAGATCGCAATTTTTAAACTAATGGACTGAAATAGTGATTTTTGACAAACCACAGGGACGAAAACAGTAATTAACTCCTTTTTTTATTTAGTGAAATTGTGTTTTGTTATTTTCTTTTGAGTAAACTGCCATTTTGGTCCTTGTGGTTTGGGCACTTTTGCCATTTTAGTCCAAATCTCAAACTTTTTAAATTTGGGTCCATGTGGTTTCACTTTTATTGCCATTATAGTCCAAAATTCAAAAAAACCCCTTTTTTAACTGTTGCAAGCTGCCTATTTTGTCTTTTAGTTCAGGGGCATTTGTGTCCATTTGATTTTAATATAACATATTAATAATTAATAAACTAAATTAAATATATTTTATTCTTTTATACCCTTATTTAACATCATTTTCCCATTTAACCCTAACCCACAAAATGCAGATCATCTTCCCCAACGAATCCTAGCCACTTGACCGTGAATAACCACCACCACCACTACTGCCGTCGGTTTCCAACATCACCACAACTTCCATGATCATTCTCGATCACCATCTTCAACAACAACAAGCCACCATCATCTTCAGCAACATCAATCATCATCATCTTCAATCAACAGAGAATACAAGAAAAACAGAAGAAAGAGGAAACCCATTCTTATCGGAAATTGTCGAAACGAAAATACCGCCGCTGACCACCCTCCTTGTTCACCGTCCCTCGGGCCACAAACACCACCGAAATGCCACAGACGGAGGCGCTGCTACCGCCGTCGTCATCATCTTCCCCGATTTCTTTTTCTCTTCACCACTTTCTTTCTCTCTTTTGAGTCCAAGTGGGTGTGGAGTGAACAAAGAGAAGAAGGGGTGTTTCGGGTGTCGGTCTGCCGGAAACAAACAATACTTCAACAAATCCAACGGAATCTTCCACCACACCCCCACGCTTCGGAATAATCTTGTTCGATTCCGTGGAGATAGGCGGTGGTTTGATCGGAAGTGGAGTGGTCTAGCAGCTGCCAATCGTCGTCGTGTAGGTTCATGATATTATCCATGGAAGATAGTGGTGCCGGTGGTGAGAAGGGGAGAGGAGGTGGTGGTGGTGTTGTTCATGGGGCGGTGGTGTTCGAGAGAGAGGTCAAAGAGAGAGAGAGAAGAGAGAGAAAGGGGGTGTTTAGAGAGAGAGGAAGTGCATAGAGGGTGTTTGGGATTTTGTTATAAATGAGAAAAGAGAGAGATTGTGACACTCTAGGTTTTCCGAGCTAACATCTTGTAATCAATTAGTGCGTGTATATATATATATATATCTATTAAATGGAGGGTGTTACTCTTCTCGTGCTATGTGTCAATAACGTGTACGTAATATATGTGTGTGTGTGTGTGGTGTGTGTAACGATACTTGGGAACCGAAACCATGAACCAACTCGAGACCACTCGGCCTCGAGTGAACGATTGGGCCGGTTGGGCCATGCCGCTCGGAAACCCACTAGGGTGCACCAAGCCGGTCCGGATATAAAACCCACAAGAGGGGTCAACTTTGCCACTTTTCACCATTTGCAACATTTCCTCATTCACTCACTCCCACACACTCTCCTTCTCTCTTTCTCACCTCACTCACTTTCTCTCACTAAAAACCCTAAAAACTCACAAATCAACTCCCAATCTCTCGGATTCAACAAGAGGTAGCTTGGAGCTCGGAGACTAGCCATCGTTCACCACTCAAGGGCCTTATCGCAACCGTTTTTCCCTCTCCTACTTCGTACACCATCCGGCTAGTGTTTTAATGTGTGACAAGGTGTGTGATTGATGAATGATGTGCATGTTTCTATATGGCTAAGTGGGTTAAAATGATTAGATGATTATTACGCTAGCTCGATGTTTAGTTGTGTGATAAATAACAATGGTTGAATGTGGATAGTAAATCCTATGCAAGTATGTATTGATCGGATATGTGGGATATAAGGACTAATAAGGATAACTAGGTTGTGACTATTGTGGTTTATGCTTATATTGATTTAATGAGGATATGTTCATGTTTTAATAAGAAATTGTTAGATAACATGCAAGGTGGTTAAGACAATAAGAGTGTGCATGTGTGTGCTTGTAATCCGAGGAATATATGCTAGATTCAGGAGTCGATGATGCTGATTTGAGTATATGATAGGATAGGGTTGTTCGATTTATCAAGTTGCAAATTGATGAAAACCCTAAAAATGATGAACTTGTTGAACATGACATGAATATTTGAATATTGTGTGTTTGATCCATTTTGATCATATGTTAGACAAAGAAACATGTTATTGCAATCTGGTTGGCTAGTACATATTATCATGAAAACAAAATTCCATTGGATAGTACTTCTGGAACAGGTTCTAGAAGGATTCTTGTGCACGTATCCGAGGTTGCGACTCGAGACTAAACCATGACAACTCGAGACCGCCCGGTTGCGACTCGAGACCGCCCGGTTGCGACTCGCAACCAAGACATGACAAGTCGAAACCTCCGGTTACGACTCGCAACCAAAACATGACAACTCGAGACTACGGCGGTTGCGACTCGCAACCAAGACATGACAAGTCGAAACACCGGTTGCGACTCGCAACCAGACCATGACAAGTCGAAACTCCGGTTGCGACTGGGCTGCTTGTCTCCGTTATTGGGCCAAGGACGTGTGGACTGTGCACATCGTTCTATTTGGTTTCTGTGATGCTGTTAACTGTTAATGTGATCTGATAGGCCCAATAACACTTATGATTTGTATGATAGTTGTTGATGTTCACCGTTTAACTGCTTCGTATCAGAATAGGCCCGATAACTTGCTGAATGATCATGTGTTGTGTATGCTATGTGTTAATTATGTGTAGATTATACGTGAATACTTGTACCCCAACTTGACCTATATTGGTGACCATGCTAGGACGTGGTGACCAACGTGATTGACCAAGTAAATAATCTACCGAGCAACCCAAGGTGAGTTCACACACTAAAAGCATGCGTCCCAGGGAGGGACACGAACCAACAAAAATAATGTTTTCAAACTAGTAATTTCCGGGGGACTATGCAAACGGTACTCTTGTACTACTACATCCGGGGGAAATACGTTTGGGTATTATTTATAAATCACAACTAGCAACACTAAACGAATCTCTATCACATTAAGTCCCTGCTTATAGTACCGATTAATCGCCGGGGGCGAACGGGTTATTAGTTGATAGCGCTATTAGGTTTGACAACCTCACACCGTGACCGGGGGAGATCGGGCGTGAACTATAGACCTTGCATCTCGGTCAATGACGATAGACATTGACCTGGGGCACCAAATCTTCTCGTCAACAGTTTCGGTAATTCAAGTTTAGTAGCTTTCATATGGGGTAGCTCCCCATGACGTGATTATAAATGCTTTACCTAAACAACCTACATTTTCTTTTGAAAAGCTAAAACTGGACATCTCGTGAACTCGCCAACATTTCTGTTGACACCCTACTGCATGCTTTGCAGGTAACTAGTGAATCAGGAGCTTGCAGCTTGGGGATATGTAGTGGTCGCCTTAACCCGTGTGTTGGGTTTTCGAATAATCTTGAACAATGAACTTTGTTTTGAAACTGTTTGGTTTATGCTTCCGCTGCTTGTTTAAACTACCATTTGAACTTAAACTCTTAGAACTCTAAAAATATGACGTTTACTAACTACTGTGGTTGGTGAATGCTTTTACTACTAATCAATGCTCAGTATAATTGGTGGCTGGATCCTGGTCGGTCACGCCTCCAAGCGGTAGTACTCCGCACGTGGATTTTGGGGGTGTGACAGATTGGTATCAGAGCCATTGGTTATAGTGAACTTGGTTTTAAAAAGGAAAGTCTTTTTGAGAAAAACCAGACTATAACCCGTGACTCGTGACGACACTACACTCCAAGGGCAAGACTCGACATACTAGACCTCGTAGCTCGGACTTGTGTTTACTTGCTTGTTTATCTTATATTGACTACTCTGCTATACATACTAGTGTGCCTAATTAGATAGATACACATCTCTCTTCTGTCTTATTCTCGCTACGTTACGACATCACACTCATACTGTGTTTTCTGGCTATGAAGACAATGAGTGGACGCGGAAGAGGAAGCGTTAACATGACTCAGGCTCAATTCGCTAACTTGCTCAACACGGTGGCTGCAGCTTTCGCAGCTCACCCTGGAGGTAAACTCGTTGCTATAGGATGTTTAGATCCTACCCCCACATCGTCTTTTCACCTCTAAACCTATTCGCTCCATTTCTCACAACAGGTCAGCCTGCGCCTGCGCAACCACGTGTTTGTACTTTCAAAACCTTCATGGATGGCAAGCCTCTCCCTTTCAACGGCACTGAGGGTGCCATAGGCCTTCTACACTGGATTGAAAAGGCCGAAGCTGTCTTTGCTGTCTGCGAGTGTCCCCCTGCTAACTGGGTCAAGTTCGCGACTGGTACGCTCGAAGGAAACGCACTTTCATGGTGGAAAGCGCAGATTCAAATGCTTGGTCTGGAAACTGCTAATGCTACCGCATGGGAAGATTTCAAAGACATGATCAAAGAGGAGTACTGTCACAGGGATGACATCCACAAACTCGAGAACGAGTACTATGCACTCAAGATGGTTGGGTCAGAGATTGAGACCTACACCAAGCAGTCCAATGACTATGCTGCACTTTGCCCAAACATGTCCCAACCTATGTATCGAAGGATCGAATTGTACATCAAAGGTTTGGTCCCAGAAATTCGGAGCCATGTGACCTCAGCCAACCTCAACACCATACAGCCCGTGGTTCGTCTTGCTCACAAACTCACCAATCAGGCGGTGGAAGAAGGCAAGTTGCCCCAGAGAATCAGTGCTACTACTGGAGCTTCTAATGACAATAAACGAAAGTGGGATGGAAACCAGGGTAAGGATGCTAACTCTACTCAGGCCCCGGCTCAGCAAAGGAAGACTGAAAATAACAAGGGCCCTCAGCAGCAGGGTGGCTATCAGGGCCATCTCCCCAAATGTAACAAGTGCAATCGGCATCACAATGGGCCCTGTGCGAAGAACAAGTGCCAGCGGTGCAACAAGATGGGACATGAGGCCAAAGATTGTAGGAGCCCTCATCCCGCAAGGCAAAATCAACCACAGCAGCAGCAACATCATGGGAACATCAAGGGTTGTTTCCAGTGCGGAGCTGAGGGGCACATTAAGAAGAATTGTCCTCAGTTAAACCAGAACAACCCCAATCAGGGTGCGGGAAATAACAACAACAACGCCAACAATGCTGGGAATGGTGCAAGAGGAAGGGCTTTTGTGATTGGAGCCGGAGAAGCAAGGAACGACCCCAACGTTGTAGCGGGTAAGTTCCTCCTTAATGATCGTTATGTTTCTATGCTATTTGATTCCGGAGCAGATGCTAGTTATGTATCCCTACGTATTAGTAAGAAACTTAAGCTCACTCTTACGCCGCTAAGCTCTAAGCACACCGTTGAAATAGCTAATGGTAGAAACCTCGAGGCCTCACACATAATTCGTAACTGTAAATTAGAGTTGACTGGTCAGACATTCCGCATCGATCTTTTCCCCATCGTTCTTGGAAGCTTCGACGTCATTATTGGTATGGATTGGTTATCCAGACATCGAGCTGAAATCCTCTGCCAAGAGAAAGCTATTCGTATTCCCCGTCCCCCTGGCAAACCCCTTATAGTTCAAGGCGACAAGAGCGGAGAAGTCACAGGCATCATTTCATTCTTAAAGGCCCAGAAGTATCTACGAAAAGGGCACACTGCTATCTTAGCACTCATTACCGACACACAGAAAATGGAAAACAGGATTGGAGATTTTCCAGTCGTACGCGACTATCCTGAGGTATTCCCGGAGGAACTACCTGGACTCCCTCCTCACCGTCAGGTCGAATTTCAAATCGAGCTAGCTCCCGGAGCAGCGCCTATAGCTCGTGCACCTTATCGATTAGCCCCCGCAGAGCTCAAGGAGCTTTCTACTCAACTACAAGAACTTTTGGACAAAGGTTTTATCCATCCTAGTTCATCACCCTGGGGAGCCCCAGTGCTCTTCGTCAAATAGAAAGATGGCTCATACCGAATGTGCATTGACTACCGCGAACTTAACAAGGTTACCATCAAGAATCGTTATCCACTTCCCCGTATCGACGACCTGTTCGACCAGCTGCAAGGGTCGAACTATTATTCCAAGATCGATCTGCGATCGGGTTATCACCAGCTGAGAGTTCGCGATGAGGACATCTCTAAGACTGCTTTCAGAACCCGCTATGGTCACTACGAATTCCTTGTTATGCCTTTCGGAATGACCAACGCACCTGCAATCTTCATGGATCTCATGAACCGAGTATGCAAACCCTACCTCGATAAGTTCGTAATCGTATTCATCGACGACATCCTAATCTACTCGAAGAGCCAAGAGGAGCATGAACAACACCTACGTCTTATTCTCGAACTTCTTCGCAATGAGCAACTGTACGCCAAATTCTCGAAATGTGATTTCTGGCTTAGAGAAGTCCATTTCCTTGGGCACATCGTCAATCAGGAAGGGATTCATGTTGACCCTGCTAAGATTGAGTCCATTAAGAATTGGCCTGTGCCCAAGACTCCGACCGAAGTTCGCCAATTCTTGGGATTGGCGGGATACTATCGAAGATTTATCAAGGGATTCTCTAAGATCGCTCAACCACTTACGACACTCACTCAGAAGGGTGTTGCTTACAAATGGAGTGATGCTCAGGAATCTGCCTTCCAGGAACTAAAGAAGAACCTTTGTAGTGCTCCTATCCTCTCCTTACCCGAAGGTACCGACGACTTCGTCGTTTACTGCGACGCTTCTATTCAAGGACTTGGCTGCGTATTGATGCAACGCGAGAAAGTTATTGCTTACGCCTCGCGACAACTCAAGGTCCACGAACGGAACTATACGACGCATGACTTAGAATTTGGAGCTGTGGTCTTCGCGCTCAAGCTTTGGAGACACTACTTGTACGGCACCAAGTGCACGATTTACACTGATCACAAGAGTCTCCAGCACATAATGGGACAAAAGGAGTTGAATATGCGGCAACGCCGATGGGTCGAACTCCTAAATGACTACGAGTGTGCAATCAAATATCACCCAGGCAAGGCTAATGTGGTAGCCGATGCCCTCAGCAGAAAGGAGACCAAACCCAAGCGTGTTCGTGCCTTACAGCTCACTATCCACTTGAACCTCCCTAATCAAATTCGAAATGCTCAGGTTGAAGCATTGAAAACCGAGAACATCAGGGCTGAGTCCCTGCGGGGATCGAGACAACGAATGGAACAAAAAGAAGACGGCGCCTACTACGTAGCCGGGCGCATATGGGTTCCGCTTTATGGAAATTTACGTGACCTTGTGATGGATGAAGCTCATAAGTCCCGTTACTCAGTACATCCAGGTTCAGATAAGATGTACCACGACTTGAGGGCTACCTATTGGTGGCCTGGCATGAAAGCCCACATAGCAACCTATGTCAGAAAGTGTTTAACTTGTGCAAGAGTCAAGGCTGAGTATCAGAAACCATCAGGTCTACTCCAACAGCCAGAGATCCCGCAATGGAAATGGGAGCAGATTTCCATGGATTTTGTTACTGGCCTGCCTAGGTCTCAACGCGGAAATGACACTATTTGGGTAATAGTGGATCGCTTAACTAAGTCTGCACACTTTTTGGCTATCAAAGAAACAGACAAGTTCTCTACCCTGGCAGAGGTATACTTAAAAGAAGTGGTTTCAAAGCACGGAGTGCCTACCTCTATTATTTCTGATCGAGATGCACGTTTTACTTCTGAATTGTGGCAAGCTATGCACAAATCTTTTGGCTCGCGTTTAGACATGAGCACCGCTTATCATCCGCAAACAGATGGGCAGTCTGAACGCACCATCCAAACCCTCGAAGACATGCTTAGGGCATGCGTGATCGATTTTGGCAAGAATTGGGAGAAGCACCTACCGTTGGTGGAATTCTCCTACAACAACAGCTACCACACCAGCATTCAGGCGGCACCCTTTGAGGCATTGTACGGTCGTAAATGTCGATCGCCTCTCTGCTGGGCGGAGGTTGGTGACAGCCAGATCACAGGCCCGGAACATGTAGTCGACACCACAGAAAAGATTGCCCAGATTAGGCAACGCATGGCGGCAGCTCGTGACCGTCAAAAGCACTACGCTGATAAAGATAGGAAACCGCAAGAGTTCCAGGTCGGTGAACGGGCTCTACTTAAGGTCTCACCCTGGAAGGGTGTGGTTCGTTTTGGAAAACGGGGCAAGCTTAATCCAAGATATGTCGGACCCTTTGAAGTTACCGAAAAGATCGGTACGGCCGCATACAGGTTGAATCTGCCTGAAGAACTGAGTGCTGTGCACAACGTTTTCCACGTATCTAATCTGAAGAAGTGTCTGTCAGATGAGACGCTCATCATTCCTTTCAAGGAACTTACTATTGACGAACGGCTACACTTTACTGAGGAACCGATTGAGATCACAGACCGTGAAATCAAAACCCTCAAACGTAGCCAGATACCTCTCGTACGAGTTCGTTGGAACTCACGCCGTGGCCCAGAGTTTACCTGGGAGCGGGAAGACCAGATGAAGCGCAAGTACCCCCAACTGTTCCCAAATGAAACTCCCAGCACTGAAGCTACGACCGAATTTCGGGACGAAATTCCAAATTAACGGGGGGATGATGTGACACCCCGTTGAAATGTTCGCATTTACACTAGCTTGTCAGTGGCTGCCTTAACTTTCGGGACGAAAGTTCTTAAAACTTGGGGATAATGTGACACTCTAGGTTTTCCGAGCTAACATCTTGTAATCAATTAGTGCGTGTATATATATATATATATATATATATCTATTAAATGGAGGGTGTTACTCTTCTCGTGCTATGTGTCAATAACGTGTACGTAATATATGTGTGTGTGTGTGTGGTGTGTGTAACGATACTTGGGAACCGAAACCATGAACCAACTCGAGACCACTCGGCCTCGAGTGAACGATTGGGCCGGTTGGGCCATGCCGCTCGGAAACCCACTAGGGTGCACCAAGCCGGTCACTTTTCACCATTTGCAACATTTCCTCATTCACTCACTCCCACACACTCTCCTTCTCTCTTTCTCACCTCACTCACTTTCTCTCACTAAAAACCCTAAAAACTCACAAATCAACTCCCAATCTCTCGGATTCAACAAGAGGTAGCTTGGAGCTCGGAGACTAGCCATCGTTCACCACTCAAGGGCCTTATCGCAACCGTTTTTCCCTCTCCTACTTCGTACACCATCCGGTTAGTGTTTTAATGTGTGACAAGGTGTGTGATTGATGAATGATGTGCATGTTTCTATATGGCTAAGTGGGTTAAAATGATTAGATGATTATTACGCTAGCTCGATGTTTAGTTGTGTGATAAATAACAATGGTTGAATGTGGATAGTAAATCCTATGCAAGTATGTATTGATCGGATATGTGGGATATAAGGACTAATAAGGATAACTAGGTTGTGACTATTGTGGTTTATGCTTATATTGATTTAATGAGGATATGTTCATGTTTTAATAAGAAATTGTTAGATAACATGCAAGGTGGTTAAGACAATAAGAGTGTGCATGTGTGTGCTTGTAATCCGAGGAATATATGCTAGATTCAGGAGTCGATGATGCTGATTTGAGTATATGATAGGATAGGGTTGTTCGATTTATCAAGTTGCAAATTGATGAAAACCCTAAAAATGATGAACTTGTTGAACATGACATGAATATTTGAATATTGTGTGTTTGATCCATTTTGATCATATGTTAGACAAAGAAACATGTTATTGCAATCTGGTTGGCTAGTACATATTATCATGAAAACAAAATTCCATTGGATAGTACTTCTGGAACAGGTTCTAGAAGGATTCTTGTGCACGTATCCGAGGTTGCGACTCGAGACTAAACCATGACAACTCGAGACCGCCCGGTTGCGACTCGAGACCGCCCGGTTGCGACTCGCAACCAAGACATGACAAGTCGAAACCTCCGGTTACGACTCGCAACCAAAACATGACAACTCGAGACTACGGCGGTTGCGACTCGCAACCAAGACATGACAAGTCGAAACACCGGTTGCGACTCGCAACCAGACCATGACAAGTCGAAACTCCGGTTGCGACTGGGCTGCTTGTCTCCGTTATTGGGCCAAGGACGTGTGGACTGTGCACATCGTTCTATTTGGTTTCTGTGATGCTGTTAACTGTTAATGTGATCTGATAGGCCCAATAACACTTATGATTTGTATGATAGTTGTTGATGTTCACCGTTTAACTGCTTCGTATCAGAATAGGCCCGATAACTTGCTGAATGATCATGTGTTGTGTATGCTATGTGTTAATTATGTGTATATTATACGTGAATACTTGTACCCCAACTTGACCTATATTGGTGACCATGCTAGGACGTGGTGACCAACGTGATTGACCAAGTAAATAATCTACCGAGCAACCCAAGGTGAGTTCACACACTAAAAGCATGCGTCCCAGGGAGGGACACGAACCAACAAAAATAATGTTTTCAAACTAGTAATTTCCGGGGGACTATGCAAACGGTACTCTTGTACTACTACATCCGGGGGAAATACGTTTGGGTATTATTTATAAATCACAACTAGCAACACTAAACGAATCTCTATCACATTAAGTCCCTGCTTATAGTACCGATTAATCGCCGGGGGCGAACGGGTTATTAGTTGATAGCGCTATTAGGTTTGACAACCTCACACCGTGACCGGGGGAGATCGGGCGTGAACTATAGACCTTGCATCTCGGTCAATGACGATAGACATTGACCTGGGGCACCAAATCTTCTCGTCAACAGTTTCGGTAATTCAAGTTTAGTAGCTTTCATATGGGGTAGCTCCCCATGACGTGATTATAAATGCTTTACCTAAACAACCTACATTTTCTTTTGAAAAGCTAAAACTGGACATCTCGTGAACTCGCCAACATTTCTGTTGACACCCTACTGCATGCTTTGCAGGTAACTAGTGAATCAGGAGCTTGCAGCTTGGGGATATGTAGTGGTCGCCTTAACCCGTGTGTTGGGTTTTCGAATAATCTTGAACAATGAACTTTGTTTTGAAACTGTTTGGTTTATGCTTCCGCTGCTTGTTTAAACTACCATTTGAACTTAAACTCTTAGAACTCTAAAAATATGACGTTTACTAACTACTGTGGTTGGTGAATGCTTTTACTACTAATCAATGCTCAGTATAATTGGTGGCTGGATCCTGGTCGGTCACGCCTCCAAGCGGTAGTACTCCGCACGTGGATTTTGGGGGTGTGACAGAGATGGTAGATTTTTTTATTTAATGACCAAAATGCCCATGAGGGAAAGGACAAAAACCAGGTTTTTTTTAATCTGATCTAATTTGAGTTTTGGACCAAAATGGCACAAAAACGAAACGACAAGGACCCAGATTTAATAAGTTTGAGATTTGGACTAAAATGGCAAAAGTGCCTAAACCACAAGGACCAAAATGGCAGTTTACTCTTTTCTTTTGTATTCAATTTTTTGTTATAAAATTTTTGACCACCCAACTATTTAGAAACCACCTATTCCCATGTGTAAAAACCAAATGCAAACCCATGGTTTTGTTGTCCTTTGTAGTAAACCAACCATGCTGCCCAAATCCACTCTCTCTACAGCCACCAACACCGCACCACACCACCACAAAAATGCCACCAACACCACACCGTAACCTAGTCGCCACCACCGGAACACTGTCAACCACCATCACATTAATCGTTTGAAATCACCACAGCGCTCATCCACCTCACCCGTGCTGGCCGGAAAACGTGGTGGCGAAATCTACTGGGTGAACTCCGGCCAACCATGACACCACCACAAATCGGCACCACGATACAACCGCCTAGCTGCCTCTGTCCCTCTCTTTCTCTCTATCATCTTCACATAACACGATTGGACAATCGATCACCGCCATACGTTTTGCCATGCTCTAATGCTTGGATTTGTACCACTCACACGCCGGAATACTCACCGGAGCCTCGATGGATTCCCTTTGTCCTCTCGCTATCTCTCTCATTCCTCCTCTTACTGGTGTATCGATGTGTGTGTAGTGTCCCATAAGCAAATGTAAGAAACTATCGTGGCGAAAACCAAAAGTTAGAAAACTATACTGACGCAAATAGGTGTTATCAATTGATATATATAATAATAATGTTTGTTTTTAGTTAATTTGATTTTATATTTAATATAAATAAGAAAATATAGCGGTTGAACCCTTGAGTGCCCTCTGTGGAAAGGTTGGAAAATGTTTGAATGGGTTAAAATAAGGCGGCACAATTTTAGGGGTGCGTTTAAATGGTTAAAGGGGTATGAACCCTTGAGGCTTTGAGAGTCCCTTCCAACCCTATACAGTTTATACAAATATTTTTTTTATGAGCCGAAAAGAGTAGATACTATGTTATGTACCAAGCTAAGTATGGGTCATGCATGCACGGATTAAGTCAGTAGGTTATTTGGAATGTTTCATGCAATCATGCATTCCATTCAATTTACTATGTACCAAGCTAAGAATGGGTCATGCATGCACGGATTAAGTCAGTAGGTTATTTGGAATGTTTCATGCATTCCATTCAATTTACTAGTTTGTTTATTTTGGTTTATTTATTTCTATTTAGTTTAATTAGTCATGTGATTAAATAAAGAAAGTGGTGGAGGATGCTCCATAATATCCATGTTTCGTATTTATAGGTTAGTTGGTTAGTAGTTAGTTATTGTTCTTGTATCTATAAGTATCATTGTTTTTTTTTGAACATCCAACATAAGAATCGCCGGGTACTCTGTACGTGGCACCCAATGGCCGAAAGGTAGCCCGCGACAGCCCGACCTGCACGCACGGAGCCCCTAGCCCACCATGCCACCAGTTCCGGGGAAAACCCGAACCTGCACCCGCCCGAGGGCACGGCAATGCAGAGCCGGTAAAACTCGGGTGGATCAGGAATCGAACTCGAGACCTTTTGGTCAGGAGTCTTCCTCATTTCCATAACCACTGAGCCAAAGCCCGTTGAGTTAACGGAGATTATGAATGAAAGTTTTCAAAGTCTAATTATCTCTCTATTTTCTAGTCTGGCTTCTATCTATTTTCTTTGGTGAATTAATCAAGAAGCATATCATACTAATGCTTATTATTTTAGTTATTATAATTACACTATATTACTTGAATAGCAATACACTATTGATAATCAACACAAACTCTACACTAATACTAATCCAGATGAAAAACAAATATGATGTGAAGTGTAATCCTTTCACAAACATGAAATCTACTTTCGGTAAACAATTATTTAAAAAATACTAACCGCGAAACCAAACCAAATAACCAATAACCAATTTAGATGGTTTAATGGTTTGGAGCAACACACCATCAAGTTCAGAATAGTTCAGAATCTATACTTTCTATAAAAGGAGAAATCCCAATGACATAAAAAAAGCTAATGTGTCAGCAGGAGAGGCTGTCCAACAAGGCTTTTCTTATGTCATTATTACATTATAAAGCCTAATATATAAATCACTTTAAACTACATTTAATTTAATTTCAAACCACTGCCTTGTGTATTCAAATGTTAAAGGTCTGGCCCACATTCCAAAGGGCAAACCACTGCCCATCTACAAGAAAGTAGCAGATGGTTCATTTGGCAAACGTATACCTAGCAGCAGATGTTTTGAAATTGAGGGTAATTTGAAATTCAAAATGAACGGGGATATGTAATTTTCAATTAATGCATGTCACTCACTCACTTCTGTCAATCATCTTCTTATATAAACTGATTTATATTCTCATTTCACTCTTCATATTTACATTCTCGTGTTCTCTTCTTTTGTATTTTCAAACCACATTTCTAATGTATCTCTCCCTCAAATCCCTTCTTCACAATACTCGGCATTTTTTCATAAAGGATAAGAGAAAACTAAAGCTCTCTCTAACCCACTTTCAGAAATTTTTTTGGGGATATGTGGTTTGCCTTGATCATGGTAATGTGATATATATGATTACGTTTGTTTTTGTTTTTGATTTTTACTAAAGTTTTGTTATCTGAGTTATGACTAAATGATGATTGTGAATGATCTGCTGCAGATGATGATGATGATTGTTCTACGGTTGTTTCCAGCATCATTGTTCCAACATCGTTTAAAGTATGTTTTTTTGCTACTCCAATTTTGAAATTTTTAATTTTTAAGTTTGAAGTGATATACTCTAATTCTCGCTTTATATTTCAGTCTAATCACAGTTGTTTGAAATTCATACAATCTGCTGCGGGTTATTATAGGTTTGTATTAAAAGAAGCATAGAGTTAAATTAAACACAAAGAAAGATTTTTAAATGTACATTTAAAATAATTTTTGCTTATGACTAAATGATGACTATATATGACTTTGGGCAGATGATGATGATATAGAACCCGCAGTAGTTCCTACTAAACGCAAGAAAGGATCTGCTACTGTTGTAAGATAAGATTTTATCTTACTAGAGTAATGGTCTTTCCTGCCTTTTTATTAAAAGAAACATAAAGTTTGGTTTAAATCAGCTCTTTATGAAGCAAGTTAAGGATTAAGTATATGAGGACAGGGCTACTCTTCAACAGCTGAAGAAGTGTTTTCATGTACTGCATCTTGGTCTGTTCACGAGAGATCAGGTTTCTAGAAACCTGATGTTGATGCATTCAGTACTTCTGTGGAGTTCATGGCGAGTGTCGAAGATATACATTGATAGAGTTTAAAGCTAAAAGCACTAAATTTTAAGCTAAAAGCACTAAATTTTTGCTGTTAGGTTCGTAAATTTCTTGGTGTTGTTAGATTTTAAAGTTTCGTTGTAATTTTAAGCTGAATAAGTATTATGTAATTTTTAATATCATCTGATTATTACAGATAGGTACTTTTGATGTAGAAGTGAAATTGTCTCTGAGTTTAATTGGATTATGTTGATGTTGTATCAATTTCTGTTAGTGTATAGATCTGTCAAAGTTAAAGTTTGCCAAAAGAGAACATCTGCTCTAAATCATCATCTGCTGATCTAACGGCTGTTTGACTTGCTACTGTTGCCAACATCTGTTTGACTTGCTACTGTTGCGAATGTTTTGGTCAAAAATTACCTAAGCAATTTAGTGATCAAATTAGTTAAGTGAGGTAGTGTGCTAGAAATATGTGTAAAAAATGTGTTGACAAAATTAGATATGAAAACAGTTTCAGGATACGGCTCAGGATATAGAGCTGTATCTATGATCAAACAATGAGCAAAAATGTAAAGGTGGACACGTGATGTACGAGGAAAGCCCTTGATCAATCTAGATCGCCGGCATAAAACCTCGGGAGCTGACAATCGCAGCTGCCTTGTTCTTCTATTGCTTCAAATATCAGGATACAGTGCAGGATGTGGTGCGGATCAACTATGTGTTACAGTGTAATTCGAATACAAGTGTTTGAGTGTGGTGTTTGCAATGAGTAAAAGCGTACGAGAGTGTAAGTGAAAGATTGTGTGCCTTAAACTGATCCGCCCTCATCTATTTATAGTAAAGATAATGTAACAAACTATCCTAAACTTCCGGGATCCACCGAATATTCCTTAATCGAACGTTGTAGACCTGGTCTTTCGGGTTCAACGTCTCTCCTTCAACAAACACGTCCGAGTCTTGAGGAGAAGAAGTCCACTTGACCGTTAGCAAGTCTCAGCCTTTAACCTGCACGTGGTTAATTCAATAAATCTCAGGATATCGCCCAAGATGTTAGCAATATCCTCTTCCAGCATCCTGGTCACAAATAAACAAATAAAGGCAGGATATTGGTCAGGATAAGTATGCTTAGAAAATGAGCCATAACAATTGTCCCCAAATATATCGGTTGGTATACCAATCCAACGGATATATTTCAAAAGTTTTATCCCATAACTCAAGGCATTTAAAACGAAGCGACGGTCAAGATCACATCGTAACTTCCAACGCGCTTTTTGCTCAATGGAGATCCACAATGCCCCTATATCTTCTCTTTTCTTGTTTGAAAAGCAGATATCTTCAACAGAACCTTCAGGTAATCCTCCATTTCTGATTTACTTTCTATCAATTTACATCTCCTTACTCGCAATGGATGCCGGTACCTTCACCCAGCAGAATCTCCTTAAAAATCCCGAAAAGGAGATCTGTGCTTTTGACAACGCAGACATTGCAGCTTTAAGAGCATCCGGCGCTTTCCCTGATAACACGGTCTTCAGACCATTCGATCGGTCAATCCGATCGGATGTTTCTTCCACTGAATGGGTTTGTTTTCCAGCATATCCTTTTTCGCTAGGCCTTCGATACCCTTTTCCTGAGTTCATGATGCAATTCTTTCGAACCACCGGCATCTCTTTTGCTTAAACCATGCCCATGGTTTGGAGAATACTAATTGTACTTAACCACATCAAAAACCTTCATTGCTCCGACCTCCGCATCGAGGATTTGCCTATTGCTTATCGCCTCCGATCCCATGGCTCTAGCCGGTTCTTGCTTTTCTCGACCTCCAGTAAACCCCTAATTCTTAAAGCCACAAAAAACGAAGACGGATGGCAACGCAAATTTTTCTTTGTCAAACGAGACTCCATTGCTGAGGGTGCCAGCCTTCTGGTGGAGTGGTTAACCACCGGTAGGATCATAAATATCCTCATAGACCATTTGATTGTTATCTTCTATTAATATTCTTCTTTTTGATTTTTATGCAGTGAACTTCAAGGAAGTCGCTCCCCCTACCGCTGAGTCAGAAGAGAGAATCAATACTGTTTACCAGTTACCTGCAATAGACAGGACTTTCACCACACACGTCCCGAGTTCCAGTCAATACTCATCATCTGAGATGTCTGGTAAGAATTACTTTCAAAATAATTAGTCAAAACAGTATAATAATAAAATAAAGAGTAAAACTTTTCCCTTTACGCAGCACCAGCCAAGATCCCTGAAGTCTTTGACCTTGACGAATTGGACAATTATTCTGATCAGATCCAGGTCAAGAAAGAACCTAGCCCCAAGACCACAGCCACATCTAAACCTAGCAGTTCCAAAGCCATCATTATTCCCAAACCTTCACCGGCTACCAAACCCTGGAGTTCAAGTTCCCGCAAAAGGAAAGAACCTGATTCCCCTGTCATTTCTGACACCTTTCCTTATGAGAAGCACGGGTTCATTGAAGCTAGCGGGTTTATGACTTCTTTTCTTAACCAGGTTAGTATTCTCATATCATATCCTGCGATTTACATTATTTTCAAAGATTTAACAATTTTAATCCCTGTCCTCTTACCTTTGTAGGGTCTTGAGCGTTTGGTTCATTTATATCAAGAATCCTGCAAGCTTAACAAGACGCTTGAATCTAAGCTAAAGGAAGCAGAAATCACAATCTCCGACCAAGGCATGATTGCAGCCGCCAAATCTCGTCACTACGAGGAGAAATTCAAAGCTATGATCCAGGAACACCAAGTTGCTCTCAACAAAGCTACTCTTCAAGCCCAGGCCGATCTGGAAGCCGCCCATGTGCAGTACGAACGGGATATGGTCAGCTACCGGGAAAGCCTCAAAAGTTCCGTCGTCATTTCTCTCCTTCAAGCCAGGTTGAAGATGGCCCATGAAGCCAAAACATTAGGTTTTGAATGCCCTTCTTGGGATGTTGGTGCTTGGGAGACCAAGCTGAAGAACCTCGGCGGCACCTCTTCCAAATCAACTGTCGAAGAATCTTCCAAAGCAGTTGAAAAAGCAACCGATGCTGAGAAGGATGCTGAGGCGGATCCCAAGACTGATGTTGCTGAAACCACTATGGACCAAGAAGGTACTACCCCCTAGAGCTTATTTCCTTTAAATCATTCGAACAATTTTATGTTTTTATGAACAATTTTTATTTCTGTGTCGAAACAATTTGATAGCCGAAGGTGGATGGGTCCTGGGTTTCAGGATGAAACCCTCGGTTATCAACCAGTATTGATTGCTTCAAGAATAATTTCATCTTTTTATATGTTTGTTATTGCCTTGCATTACTTAGTGTAACTCTTAGCTTTGTAAAAATTTTATATTATTATCTTATGAAAATATCCTGATCAATATGCTCAGCGATATATTGTAAAAACTTTTTATTAGATAGAACTTCCAAACATTCCTTCAACTTTGTAGAAAGTTTTTGAAAAACAATCTATTTTTCCAAAACCAGTTTATGATAATACTTAAATGATCAAAGTTCCAAACTAATACTAGTTTCAAACACCTTAATCAAATATCCTGAAAAGGACTTTGAGAATATATCAGGATACTTGACCTTTTATAAAACATAGTGTTACTAAAAACCTAGATGATGTTTACAAAGGAAAGATCATACCCGGAGTAGTATATAACCCTATTATCAAACCTCAATCTCCTTGCAACTTTTCCAATGAAGATGTCCCCTGTGTGAGATATTTAGCATACTAGTTCCGAGCTTTAGCCTTTGAGCTTTACATCACTGCCTTGGTAGGAATGTCCCCTGTGTACAATGTCTTCAAATACTTAGAAATCTTCTAAATGTCAATTTCCATCGTATAGGCAATTTTTTAGGTCCCAAGGGTAAAACCCAAGGATGTACTAGAGATAAATCCCTTGTATCATGGGGAAAATCCCAAATTTTCATGCGCTACAGGCGGGAGTGTATAAACTCCAAGACTTAGAAAGGTGAAAACCTTTAAACCTTAGAGAGTATGAAAATACCCTTTCGTGAGAGAGGGTGATCAATCCTCATATACCTTTAGGATTCAGGATATAGCCAACAGTAACGAAATTGTCAGCCACTTTTACATGGACTGGTCCCGCCACCTTGAACTATCCCTGAATAACTTGCGCTCCAGGCGGGGTGTTTAAACCCAATTCGGAAGAAAGGTGAATACCTTTAAACCTGTGAAGGGATCAGGATCCCTTGTACGTGAGAGAGGGGGCCAATCCTCTAATCTTCCGAAGTATCTTGAGTGAGCATGCTGGAGCTACATCCTGGAGCATATACTGCAAAACATCCTTAAACTAAGGTGGGTGTTAGCTTGGCTAACACCCCTCCGATGCTTAAGTTAGTATTGGGTTACAAAGAACAAATTAAACCAAACATATTTAAAAAAGGTAGAACTCATACCATCCTGAGTTAGAAATTAAATTCTAAACTCACTTGAAATAGAGCTTAAGGTGTATAGCATTCCAAGACCTCGGTAGCATATCCCCTTCCATATTCTTGAGTCTGTATGCTCCTTTCCCTGCTTCTGATTCAACTTCATATGGTCCTTCCCATTTTGGAGCTAACTTGCCATCGGCAGGATTAGTAGTATTCTGAAAAGCCTTTCTTAACACCCAATCTCCAACCTTAAATCTTCTGGTCCTAATATTCTTGTTATATGCCCTGGATATTCTCTGTTGGTATGCTGCCATCCTTAGCCTTGCCGTGTCTCTCTTCTCATCTATAGTGTCTTAATCCTGACTCAAGGCTTCAGGATTCTGCTCAGGATCACTTAGGGTATGTTTTGGTCAAAAATCACACAAGGATAATGCAACCAAATCTGATTTTGTGAGGAATGATGCTTGGTTAATTGTATGAACAACAAGTATATGAAATCAACGATGAACACCGAGATTTATACGAGGAAAAAGCCCTTGATCTTTAGAAGATCTCCGGCATAAAAAACCTCGGGTGATGGAAACTACCGATCACCAACTATATTGCAAAAACAGCAGTGATCCTTGTACAACTTCGGAAGAAAACAAGCTCAATACAATGAATTTCTAGTGAAAGTGTGTGTTTTTTGCTAAGTGTTTGCAGAGAATTCAAGTGTTGTGTGGTGTGTACGACTTGTGCCTTCATTGAGCTCGTTTTCCCCTTAAAATGATAAGAAAAATCAAGTAACTAACTTCCCGATAAAGGTGGAAGTCACCCCATGACCACCACTAACGGTTATTTCTTCAATATGCACGTGCCTAAAAGCATATTCCACGAGATTCCAGCAAAGGAGTGGTCCCCTACGTCCATTACCTGCATTTACACATTAAAAACGTGCAAAACATAAAGGATCCTGATCCTCAGACTCGTGATCCTCAGACGCGTGATCCTCAGACTCTGGATCCTCAGACTCTGGATCCTCAGACTCTCTGCATCAGCCATTAAGCATCCGTGATCCATGCCTAGTCTCAGGATAGATGATCCTTAGCATAAAATTCATGCCCTAACAATTGCCCCCAATATGGCAGTTGTGATAAGGATTCACAGCTGTCATATTTCCGTCAGAAGCGGACTAGCCGTTGCTGCTGGTAACTAGTTGTTACACTGCCTGTCGTCACTGATAAGACCTGCTATAATCATCATTGCAGAATATAGAGTTAGAGATAACTCCTCAAGTGCCTTTACAGATCAGAAGATCCTTCCGTTCGTGGAGAATGAATCCTTCTACACAGTTTGCTATTAACCTTCCTGCACTTTAATTTCTGCATAGACACTTTAACTGTTAGATAGCCTTATCTGGCCTGGGTGGACGGTCCACGATTTTGCTGGTGAAATCCAGGCCAGATGATTTTGATACATAATGAATAGGTAATAACATTAAACTTTTTTAGCTACATCTATAGTTGTTTCTTCCCTTTTTATTTTTCATGTATGCTTTCTATTTTCAAAAATATCATCACCAAACAACTGGAAAGTTATTGAAAATCTGATGATAATGTAAAACTTTTAACAGAAAACTTGAAGTGTTCGAACAAATGTGGATCAATGATCCCTAACCAAAAAGGATAAGAGACAACTTACAGCTTAGAAAAAGTTAGAATATAACATACCAGAGAATCCAAGTTAGGATTCTATATCCTTGTAAATTATTGCTGAATAAGCAAACTATGAAAAGTAAAGCTTCTAGGATCAAGTATCCTTATCGTCAGAACTTGTATAACTTTAGACAGTAGTTTCTAGGGTGAAGAATCATGGATCCTTGAACAATAGGCAGGATAATGGGTGGTGGATGGATCCTCTGTTTGGGGAATGAAGCCACTCGTTATCCTTCCGTCTTTTATTTTCTGCACTACAAAGACCCGTAAACAATGGACACCCTTTGCGAACCCATGTGGACGGGCCACGTTTTGCTGGTAGAAACGTGGGTTGACAATATTGACAACCTTAAAAGGTTTAATGTTTTGTGAATAAAATAACTTTAACTTTTTTGCTATCTCCCGTGTTGCTATCCTTATGTATCCTTTAGTTTTCAATTGTTGTGATATACATTTGTTTGAATAAGAAAAGTTAAACAAATTAAGTTTAAGAATTTTACGATATGATCCAGGATCAAATATCCTATAGTTGAAAAGTTCCGAAAAGTAGTATATTTTAAGGATCATAAGTTCAGTTGTCAAAGTATAAGGGTTATTCAAATGAATAATAAATAAAATCAAAATAGTTAAGGATCATACCTGAGAATCCAAGTTAGGATCCTAACCTTTATCATTATAAACAGGATAACCATAAGACAAACCTTAATGGAAGGTAAGGATCAAGGATCCTTGGTCGTTTGTCTCCAAAAACCTGAAATAGGATACACCATGGGACTAAGCCAATATAAGATAAGAGTTAGTAACTGGGGACAAGCCCAACAAACTGGGGACAAGCCCAAATAAACTGGGGACAAGCCCAAATAAACGGATGTAAACTGGGGTCAAGCCCATATAAACGGATGTAAACTGGAGTATGGCCCTCACTGGCGACTATCCAAACTTAGTGACATGAAGATGCCAAAACCTTAGCTAACGTGAAAACGTTAGAAACCTTAGCTAACGTGAAAACGTTAGAAACCTTATGAACGGATGTATGGTACGTCTACCATTATACGTAGGATCCTAAGCATAGCCAGAACAATGGAATTATCAGCCCCTAGAACGAGTACTGGTCCCAAAGCCTTGAACTATACCAGGATCATCATGCGCTACAGGCGAAACTGGGGACAGGCCCAAACTGGGGACAAGCCCGAAACTTTGGAGGGTTGGCCAACCACTTTGATCTTCTGTAAAATGATAACAACTCTGCAAAAGCTTAAACTTTGTGAAAATAGATGTTAACTGATTAACATCTTTAACTTATGATAAGTAATAAGTATAAAATGAATGAAAATGAAAGTAATGTGTTACCAAATGTAGAATCATATATCCTTTGAGGATCCTGGATCCTTAATCAGAATACCGGTATCGCTGAGGATCCCTGATCCTTCTTACTTAAAGTATTTTTTGAGATGAACAGCATTCCAAGCTCTTGGTAGGAGATCATCATCCATTGTTAACAAGTGATATGCCCCCTTTCCTGATTCAGCTTCAATTAGATAGGGGTCTTCCCACTTTGGTGCTAGCTTGCCATTAGAAGGATTTGTAGTGTTCTGGAATGCTTTTCTTAGCACAAAATCACCAACTTGAAATCTTCTAATCCTGACATTCTTGTTGTATGCTCCAACCATTCTTTGTTGATAACTGGCCATTTCCTTTTTTCTGACTTTGAGTAAAAGCTTCTTCTTAGGATGCAGATGTTATGTTGGTTGGTATAGAATATTACTGTGTCTTTGACAAGCATCACATTTCTTTGTGTATTCCACAGCATACATCTTCATGATAGGCCTATAGTATGTTGTTCTAAGGATCCTTGAGAATAGTGCTCTGCCCCCAGTGTAGTTTCCACAGTCTCCTTGACTTTGAAAGCTTTAGCATTTTGTTCTGTAGGGATCTCTCCATGTTGTATATATCTTAGGATTGGAAGGATCCAAGATCCTGAATTCGACTGTGCAGGATCACCAGGTATGATTGCAGAATCCTCCACTATCTCCATGGCTACGTGATCCTCAATTGCAGGAGTTAAAACATGGGTGATGAGTATTTTTCACATCTTCTGGCATCTTTAGGAATGATCCAAGGTTAGTTAAAGCGTCTGCTTCTGCATTCTCTTCTCTGGATACCTGTGTTAGACTGAAAAAAGCAAAAGAATCTGCCAATTTCTTGACTATTTCTAAGTACTCGATTAGTATTTCACCTTTAATAGCATAAGAACCATTAAAGTAGTTAGTAATTAATAGGGAATCTACGAATACTTGAAGATACCTGATCCTCATATTGTTAGCTAATTGCAAACCTGCTATCAAGGCCTCCTACTCTGCCTCATGATTAGTGGTTTGGAATTCACATGCAATGGATTGGGGTATAATGTCCCCCTGTGGCGATTTTAGTAGTGTGCCTTGTCAAGTTCCTTTAACATTTGAAGCTCCATCCGTGAAGAGTGTCCAAGGATCCTTTGTCTTCTCAAGTTGTTGAACTTCTAATTCAGCTTTCCTTTGTAGATCACTACTGAAATCAGCCACAAAGTCAGCTAAGGCTTGGGACTTGATGGCAGTCTTGGGTTCATACTCAATGCTTGACTATCCACTTTGCCATTCTACATAGTATACCGGATGTTGAGAGCCTTCATGATCCTTAACTAGGATCACGCTTACTGCTTTAACTGAAATAGCTAAGTATAAGGATAACGATTCTCCATTTTCTGGTTTCATCAGGGCTGGTGCTGAGGATAGATAATCCTTAAGAACCTTGAGTGCAACTTCATGCTTATCAGTCCACTCAAACTTGCCTTGAGCAATTTGTCTACCTCTTCTTGGACAATGACATTCCTTTCAAGTGTAAACTTTCTCCTTTTTTGGGGTATTGGCTTGAAAGACCTGTCAATACCAAGTTTGTGAGTAATAACATTCTTAGATATACCTGTCATATCTTCATGTTTCCAAGCAAAGGTAGATTTTCTTCTTTCCAAGAAGGATACTAAATCCTGCTCAATACTGTCTAGGATCCCGGATCCTATAAAAATTTTGGATTCAGGATCCTCTGGGTTCAACCGAATATCCTTGACGTCTTGCTCTTTTGCCTCCATGACGTCTTGCTCCTTAGAGGCTGGCTTCATTGAAGAAGTGTAATAGTTCTTTGCCTCCTGCTGATCACTTTCTATCTTCACCATATCTCATAGAGTTAGGAGCTTGACACATTGATGATATGTTGAGGGGGACTGCCTTCATATCGTGTATCCATGGCCTGCCAAAGATAACATTACAGCAAGATAAGTAATCAATAACGTAGAATTTTCTTAACATAATTCACTCCCTCTATGTAGATAGGAAGTTTGGTGTCCCCCAATGTAATCTTTGTCTCTCCACTGAATCCCACAAGGACAGATGATCTTTGGACAGTATCGGATTCAAGGATGTCCATTCTATTGAGGACATCCAACTGGATTATGTTCACTGAGCTTTTCCCATCAATGAGAATCCTGCGAACAAAATGGTTAGATATAAATAATGTAATAACTACACCGTCGTGATGAGGATCCTGAATGTTCGCACAGTTATCCTCATCATATGATATCACTTTCTGCTGGGTAAGGATGGAGGTCCGAACAAGTCTGCCCCTATTCTCCATCTTTGTTTCCTTTGCACGTCTCTTAGCTGCTGAGAACCTCCGGAGATGAAATGGATGATTTGAGCATCGGATGGTGGAAGAGGAGCTTGACTTTCTCAGGATACTTGATCCTTGACTTTTTCCTTCCAAGCAATTCCTTCAAGTATCCTTTGCTCAAAAGATAACCTATCTCCTTCCTTAATGCTATGCACTCATCTGTGAGATGACCAGAATCCCCATAGTAAGCACACCATTTTGATTCGTCTTTGGTGGTAGGCGGTTTGTCATTCTTCCTTGGCCACCTAACCTTGTCACCTAAACTCTGCATAGAAAGGATTAGTTCATTATTATCAGCAGAAAAACAATATTCAGAAATAGGAGGATAATCCTGATCATCTTCCTCTTGTTCCACATCATGCACACTCTGGTTGTCATGCTTGGAGTATTGCTTGGATCAGTTATGCTTGAGATAGGATCCTTATTTGTCTTGCTTTGAGGATCCTGACAATCTCTCGTGGATCCTTTTGTCATCCTCTAAACGGATGAACCTAAGGGCCCTGTTTCTTTCCTCATCTAAGTTCCTGCAAGGTGTCATAACAAGATCATCATAGAACTGAGAATCCTTAAGTAAACCCGGTTTAAAAGCTTCAATAGCAGTAGCAATATCTAAGTTAGGGATTTCTAAGGATTCTTTACTGAATTTAATTATGTAATCTCTAAGTGATTCATTATGACCTTGAGTTACCCTATATAAATCACTAGTTAATCGTTCAAATCTCCTACTGCATGAGAATTGGCTATTAAACAAATTAACTAGATTAGCAAATGAAGTTATAGAGTAAGGAGGAAGACTTAGCAGCCATTTTAACGTTGATCCGGTAAGTGTGGATCCAAAGCCCTTGCATAGGCATGCTTCTTTTAACCTCTCAGGAATGGGATTGATCTCTATTCTTTCCCTTGTGACTTCCATCTGGAATTTCAGGAATGGGCTTAACCACTCTCGGAACGCTGGATATCATATCTTTGAGTTTCTGCAACTCCTTAGCCATGGCTTGGTTGATACCTGTATCCTGCACAAAGCCATGGTTAGCATTGCAAAAATTATTCAAAGTGTTACCTCTTGAATGATTCAAGTTTGGAATTCCAGATGTGAATCCATGTTGGCGGGATTCTGGCATAACCGAGGGATCAGAGGAAGCAATGGTCTGCATTGGAATGAAGTCTCCTTGATGAACATTTGAACTTCCGGGTTGTTAACTCCCTAAGGATCCTTGATTCTGAAAGATGTTGGATCCTTGATGTGCTGTGAATGGGGGTCTTAGAGGATAATCCATGGATCCGGAAACCTGAGATGAGGATCCTTGAACCTGGAAGGAGGATCCTTGAACCTGAGAGGATCCTTAAACCTGCGAGGATCCTTGAACCTGCGAGGATCCTTGAACCTGAGAGGAGCCTTGAACCTGAGAGGATCCTTGAACCTGCGAGGATCCTTGAACCTGAGAGGATCCTTAAACCTAAGAGGATCCTTGAACCTGCGAGGATCCTTGAACCTGAGAGGATCCTTGAATCTGCGAGGATCCTTGAACCTGAGAGGATCCTTAAACCTGCGAGGATCCTTGAACCTGCAAGGATCCTTGAACCTGAGAGGATCCTTGAACCTAAGAGGATCCTTGAACCTGCGAGGATCCTTGAACCTGAGAGGATCCTTGAATTAGCTGCGTCCCCATGCATTCTCCTAAACTGGTGAAGAATCCCTGATGCTGAAATGAGGATCCTGAAGACTGGAAAGAGGATCCTTGAGCCTGAGACATTGCCGATGATCCAGAACGTATTCCTGTTGATCCACCCTGGTATTGGACATGTGGAGCTGCAAAGTGCTGGGAAGTTATGGCCGAAGTGTCGAAATTCAGCGACCTCGACATCAAAGGGGAGTGATCCTCTGCTGATTTATCAATTTCGCGAAGGATCCTGCCATTAGTTTTGACCTGCTGCTGTATGTGATCCTCCATCTGCACAATCAAAGCATAAAAATTACTGTTAGTAAGTGTAGAGGAAGAAACAACAGTTGGTTTTGTGAAAACGGGGGTTGTCTTCTTCGGAGAATTCTCAGCATTCTTCTGGAATGCAAGGGGGAGATGATGCAAAGGCGGAATGCCCTGTGAAAAAGTGACCGCCGACATAGAACTTGGAGTAGTTTTCCCTGAGAAGCCATGTGGTTGAAGGTGATGAACCAAAATGAACAAAATTTCTCAGAAATGAAGCACCAATTGCCCCACGGTGGGCGCCAAACTGTTTTGGTCAAAAATCACACAAGGATAATGCAACCAAATCTGATTTTGTGAGGAATGATGCTTGGTTAATTGTATGAACAACAAGTATATGAAATCAACGATGAACACCGAGATTTATACGAGGAAAAAGCCCTTGATCTTTAGAAGATCTCCGGCATAAAAAACCTCGGGTGATGGAAACTACCGATCACCAACTATATTGCAAAAACAGCAGTGATCCTTGTACAACTTCGGAAGAAAACAAGCTCAATACAATGAATTTCTAGTGAAAGTGTGTGTTTTTTGCTAAGTG
This sequence comes from Helianthus tuberosus, assembly GCA_030545235.1. Taxonomy (NCBI): domain Eukaryota; kingdom Viridiplantae; phylum Streptophyta; class Magnoliopsida; order Asterales; family Asteraceae; genus Helianthus; species Helianthus tuberosus. Next base: position 33,449 of record JARYGA010024747.1, read on the forward strand.
TTTGCAGAGAATTCAAGTGTTGTGTGGTGTGTACGACTTGTGCCTTCATTGAGCTCGTTTTCCCCTTAAAATGATAAGAAAAATCAAGTAACTAACTTCCCGATAAAGGTGGAAGTCACCCCATGACCACCACTAACGGTTATTTCTTCAATATGCACGTGCCTAAAAGCATATTCCACGAGATTCCAGCAAAGGAGTGGTCCACTACGTCCATTACCTGCATTTACACATTAAAAACGTGCAAAACATAAAGGATCCTGATCCTCAGACTCGTGATCCTCAGACGCGTGATCCTCAGACTCTGGATCCTCAGACTCTGGATCCTCAGACTCTCTGCATCAGCCATTAAGCATCCGTGATCCATGCCTAGTCTCAGGATAGATGATCCTTAGCATAAAATTCATGCCCTAACAGGGTAGATCTTGCAGTAGGTATTGTCATTTCCGTTGGAATCATTGCTTCTGCTCCAAATACCAAGGAAAATGGGGTTTGGCCTGTTGCATTCTTTACCGTTGTCCTATCAGCCCACAAAACAAAGGGTAATTCTTCTGCCCATCTCCCTTTTTTGGCTCCAAGCCTTTTCTTTAAGTTATTGACAATTATCTTGTTTGAGGATTCTGCTTGTCCATTTGCTTGAGGATGTACCGGAGTAGATGTGATCATTTTGATCCCCCAACTCTTGCAAAAGTCAGTAGTTCTCTTGCTTATAAACTGAGAACCATTGTCACAGATTATCTCAGCTGGTACTCCGAATCTGGTTAGGATATTCCTCTTTATGAAGGATACTACTTCTTGGTCTCTAACTTGAACAAATGCTTCAGCTTCAACCCACTTAGAGAAATAATCCGTCATTGCTAGCATAAAGACTTTTCCTCCCGGAGCTTTTGGTAGCTTTCCCACTATATCCATACCCCACTTCATAAACGGCCAAGGGGAAACAATAGGATATAATGGTTCAGCAGGTTGATGCAGTATGTTACTATGTCTTTGACATGCGTCACATCTTCGAGCATATTCTGCGGCGTCTTTTCTCATTGTTGGCCAATAATATCCTGTCCTTAATACTTTTGAGAATAACGACCTGCCCCCAGTATGGTTACCACAATCCCCTTCATGTATATCCTGAAGTACTTCTTTGGCTTCAGGATCCTCCAAGCACCTCAAATACGGTCCTGCAAGAGATTTCTTGTATAAAATATTATTTATAATAGTGAATCGTGATACCTTCATCCTAAATGCCTTAGGATTTTCATTTCCAGGGATGTGTCCTTCTTTGAGATATCTCATGATTGGAGCCGTCCAAGATTTAGGATCCTCTTCAGGATGCTCTGCTCCAGGATCCTGAATACCCGCTACTTCTTTATCCTGAGGATTCGTTGCAGGATATAAGACATGTAATATTGGTATTTGGGTCCCTTCAGGTATCCTGATCGATGATCCCAAATTTGCTAAGGCATCCGCTTCAGCATTATCCTCCCTTGGTACCTGTTCAAGTATAAAAACATCGAAATATCCTGCTAATTTTTTGAGAATATCGAGATATTCGATTAATTTCTCACCCTTAACTGCATAGGATCCATTAAAATGGTTAGTAATTAACAAAGAGTCAACATATACTTGCAAATTTTTGATACTCATGCTCTTAGCCAACTCTAATCCTGCAATTAAAGCCTCATACTCTGCTTCATTATTAGTAGTAGGAAATTCACACCTAATAGCCTGGGGTAATATGTCCCCCTGTGGCGATTTTAGTAGTATTCCTAATCCTACTCCTCTTACATTAGATGCACCGTCAGTATATAATGTCCAGGATCCTGAGGATTCTCCTAACTGTTGAACTTCTAGGTCTACCTCGTCCTGAATGTTACTACTAAAGTCAGCCACAAAGTCAGCTAAAGCCTGAGATTTTATGGCATTTCTAGGTTCATATACTAAATCATAAGCACTTAACTTTACTGACCACTTGGCCATCCTGCCTGACATCTCTGGTTTCCTAAGTACATTTTTAACAGGATAATTTGTTTTAACATGAATCCTATGTGTCTCAAAGTAATGTCTAAGCTTTGTCGATGCCATAACTAGAGCTAATATCAATTTTTCTAAATGAGAATACCTAGTTTCAGCATCTAACAAACTTTTACTAACATAATAAACAGGATATTGCTGACCTTCATGGTCTTTTATAAGAACGGCACTTACAGCGTTCCCTGATACAGCAAGGTATAGGGATAATGGTTCACCATTTTCAGGCTTCATCAATAGAGGTGCGGTTGAGAGATATCGCTTCAAATCCTGCAAGGCTGCTTCATGCTTTGCTCCCCATTCGAATCTTTTGTTCTTCTTCAGGATATCATAAAAATCTTTGCATTTCTCTGAGGATCTCGAGATAAACCTGTTTAATGCTGCCACTCGCCCTGTTAATCGTTGAACATCCTTCATATTTGATGGCGATTTAATATCCAAGATGGCTTTAATCTGCTCCGGGCTCGCTTCTATTCCTCTTTTGGTCACCATATATCCTAGAAATTTTCCTGCCCCCACTCCAAAATGGCACTTAGCAGGATTCAGCTTCATGTTATACTGATCCAAGATATCAAACGCTCCTTTAATATCCTGGAGGTGATCCTGAGCTTTCCTTGATTTTACCACCATATCGTCGATGTACACCTCCATGGTGTCCCCCAGTTTGTCTTTGAACATCATGTTTACCAATCTTTGGTATGTTGCACCTGCATTTTTCAAACCAAAAGGCATAGCTGTATAACAATAAATACCTGTTGGTGTCATGAAGGCAGTATCCTCCTGGTCAGAAGGCTCCATTTGGATCTGTTGAAATCCTGAGGATGCGTCCATGAAGGTCAGCATTTCATGCCCGGCAGTGGCATCTACCATTGCATCAATGTGGGGAAGAGGAAATGGGTCTTTAGGACAAGCTTTGTTCAAGTCTGTGTAGTCTACACAAACTCTCCATTTCCCGTTTTTCTTTTGTACCACAACTACGTTAGCTAGCCATCTTGGAAACTTGACTTCTCTGATCATCCTGGACTTCAACAACCTTTCAACTTCCTCTTGGATAATCGCATTCTGCTCAGGAGCAAATTTTCTTCTTTTTTGTTGAACAGGCTTGAATGATTTGTCAATTCCAAGCTTGTGAGTGATGACGTCCTTG